>CM017441.1:4383271-4486254 GCA_007726485.1 Eragrostis curvula | reverse complement strand
TTCGACCTATAACGATTTCCGCCGGAATGTCAGGGCACAGCATGGCACTTTCGTGTCGAGGCTCAAAGTAGGACTGGATCTGGTCGGGAGGCAGGCCTATTTAAATAGAACATGGTTAATTTAGTTTACTGAAAGAAGAAGAAAACAAAGAGGGTCTATGCCTGATACAGTGAATCAGGTTAAAAAAAAAATTGCAAAAATAACATAGGGAAAAAAAATGGAAAATATGAAGTGGGATTGGTGAGGGGAAATAGGAAAATGCAAAAAAATATAATAAATAAAAAAAAAAACTTTGATTAGTTTGATAAAGATTAAATAAATATATATTTAATTTGAAAATATGAATGTAAATTGAATTTTAGAAAATGATAGAGAAAGGAAAGTAAAAAAAGTGTTTAATTTTAAAAAAAAAAAGAAAAAAGTATATATGTGGTGTTGGGAGGTTGGGTGTGGTGGGTTGTTTTTTGTGTTTTGGGTGTTGTTATGGGTTTGGGGGGGCGGTGGTGGGGGGTGTGTTTTGTGTGGGTGGTTGTGTGGTGGTGTAGTGGTGGGTTGGTTTTTTTGTTCGGTGCGGTGGGTTGTGTGTGTGTTTTTGTTTTGTTTGGTGGGGGGGGGTTTGAGGTGTTGGCGTGGTGGGTTTGTTCTTCTTGGTTGTTGTGGTGCTCGGTGTGGGTGTCTGGTGTCGTGGGTGGTTGTGTGGGGCTGTGTGGTTTGTGGTGTTGGTTTTGTGTTGTTGGTGGGGTTGGGTGAGCTCGGGTTGTTGGGGGGTGGTGGAGGGTGGTTTGCGTGGGGGGGTGTGTGGGTAGGTGTGGTTTGTGGTGTTGGGGGTTGGGTGTGTATAGGGGTGGTTGGTGGTTTGGGTCGCGTTTGGCGTGGGGTTGGTTGTGACTGTGTGTTGGGTGGGTTTGGAGGCGTGGGTATGGTGTGTGGTGGTTGGGGGTGGTTTAGTTGTGGGGGGTGGTGTGGGGGTTTTGGGTGTGGTGTGGTTTGGGGTGTGTGTGGGGTGGGGGTGGGGTGTTGGAGGGTGGTGTTGTGGGTCTGGGGTGTTGTGGGTGGGGTTTAGGTGAGGTGGGGTTGTTGTTGGGGAGGGTTGTGTTCTTGTTGGTTCTGTCGGGATTGGTGGGCGTGGTGGGTGTGTGGTGTGTGTTTGTGTGGGGTGTGGCGGGTTTGGGTGTTTTGTTGGTGCTTGGGTGGGTGTGTGTTGGGGTTTTGTGTGGGTGGGTTTTCGTTGGGAATTTGGTGGTGTGTTTGGGTTTGGGGTTGGGGGGGGTGTTGGGTAGGTAGTGGGGGTGGGGGGGTGGTGTGTGTGGTTTGTGGTTGGGTGTTGGTTGTGGGGTGTTGATGTGGAGGCTTCGCATGTTGTTTTGGGGGTTGTGGTGTTATTGGTGGTGGTTTTTGGTTGGTGGGCGTGTGGTGTTGGGGGGGTGGTTTGTTGGTGTGGGGTGTTTGGGGTGTGGGGGGGGGTTTGTGGGAGAGGGTGTTGCTTGTGAGGGGTGTTTTGGTTTGTGTTGATTGGTGGTGTGGGGTGGGGATGGGGGGGGTGGTTGGTTTGTGTGTATATTGTGTGTGCTTGGTGTGGGTCTGGTGTTGTTTGGTTGGGTGGGTGTTGGGGTGTGGTTTTGTGGGGGGTGGGTGGTGAGATGGCGTTTTGGGGGCGGGGTGGGGTTTGGGTGTGTGAGGTTTTTGTGTTCCTGGTTGGTTTTTTGTTTGGAGTCGTTTTTGTTGTTTGGTTGGTGGGGGTTTTGGGTGGGTCGTGGATGTGGCTTGTGGTGTTGTTGGGGGTGTGTTTGGGTTGGTTGGGGTGTTGGTTTGTAGTGTGGTGGTTTGTGGTTTGTGGGGTTGTGTCTAGGGGGGGGGTGTGGTGGTGTAGGGTGGTGTTGGTGTCGGGGGTGGGTTTCGGTTGTGGTTTTGGGTATTTGTGTGTGTTGTCGGGGGGGGGTGTGGGTGTGGGGGGGCGTACTTGTGGGTGGGTGGTTGGTTTGAGTTGTTGGTTTGTTTGGGTTTTTGGGTGGTGTTTTTTTGTGTGTGGGATGGGTGGTTTGTTCCTAGGCGGGTTTCGGTGGGGGTATTGTGCGGCGGGTTCTTTGTTGTGATTGGTTGGGTGGTTTTGGTCGGGGGTGGGTGTTGTTTGTGTTTGGTTGGGGGTTTGGTATGGTGTGTACTGTGGGTGGGGGTTGTTCTTGGTGTGGGGTGGTGGTGTTGGTGGTTGGTGGTGTGTTGGTGGGCGGTTTGGGGTTCTGTCTGGGGTGGTTGCGGGGGAGGGGGGTTTGGTGGGGTTGCGTTGGGGGGGTGTTTTTTTGGGGGGTGCGTGGTTGGGCCGTTTGTGGTTGTGTGTGGGGTTTTGTGGTCTGGGGTGTGGGGGTTGGGGAAGTGGGGTTGTGGTTTTTGGTGTGGTTGGCTTTGTGGGGGTTGTTTTTGTGTTTTTTTTGTTGGTTGTGTGTGGGGGGGGGGGGGATGTGGTGGTCGTGGCTGTGTGGTGGGGGGTGTTTTGTCGGTGGATGGGGGGTTGGGTTGTGTTTTTTGGGGTTGGTGGGCTTGTGGTGGGTGTTTGGTTGTTTTGTGGGTGTGGCGTGTTGGGGTTTTGGGTGTTTTTCGGGGGTTGGGGGTTAGGGGTTTGTGGGGTGGTTTGGGTTTGTTGTGGTGTCTGTGGGGGTGGGGTTTGGGGGTTTGTTGGTGTTGTTTGTGGTGTGGGGGGTTGTGTTGTTGGTGGTGTTTTGGTGGGTTGTGTGTCGGGGGGTAGTGTGTTTGTGGGGTTGTGTTTATGGTGGGCTGTGCTGGGGGTTGGTGGCTGTGGGGGGGTGGTGGGTTGGGGGTTTGTGGGTATGTTTGGGTTTGTGCTTGGCGGGGGGGGGTTGTGTGGTAGGGTGATGTGTGTGTCTTGTTGTGGGTTTTGGGTTGGTGTTTTGGTGCGGGTTTTGTGTCTGATCTGTGGGTCTTTGGTGTGGGTTTTTGGTGGGGGTGGTTGTGTGTGAGGGGGGGTGTGGGTGTGTTGGTGTTGTTGTTTTGGTTTTGGTTGGTGTGGGTGGTTTGGGCGTGTTTTTTTGTCGTGGTGGGGTGGGTGGGGGCGTTTTGGGTGGGTGGCGTGTTGATGCTTGTGGTGGGGGTGTGGTGTTTGGTTTGGTGGGGGGGGTGTGTGGGTGGTGTTGTTTGGGTGTTTGTTGGTTGCTGGGTTGGGGTTTGTGTGTTGGGTTGTGATGGGTTGGTGGGGGTGGTTTTGTGGGGGGTGTTGCTTCGGGTCTTTGTGCGTGGGTTGTGTGTGTTGTTGGGTGCTTTTTTGCGGTTGGTGTATGGGTTTGTGTCTTAATTCTGTGGTTGGTGGGGTTGTTGGGTGGTTGGGGGTTGGTTTTGGTTGGGTGTCGTGGGGTTTTTTGGGGGTTGTGGGGGTAGGTGTTTGGGGGGTTTTGGGTTTTTCGTGGGGGGGTGTGTTGTTCGGTTTGTGGGATGGGGGTTTTGGATGTTTTGGTTGTGTGTGTTTGCGTGTGTGTGTTTGGGGGGGGGTGTTTTTTATGTTGTTGATTTTTTTGGGGTTGGTGTGGGTGTGGTGGGTGGTGGTTTTGGTGTGGTTTGCGGTGGTTGGTTTTTGGTTTGTGTGGTGGTGTGGGGTTTTTGAGGGTTTGTTGTGGGGTGTTTTGGTTCGGTGGGTAGGGTGTGTTGTGGGGGGTTTGTGGGTTTGTGGGGGTGTTGTTTGTTGTGGTTTTTGTTGGTTTGTTGGGTGTTCGTGGTGTGGTGTTTTTTTTGGTTTGTTTTGTTTGTGTGTGGTGGGTTGGTTGTTTGTTTATGGGGGGTTTGTTTGCGGGGTGTGTGTGGTTTGTGGTGGGTGGGTTGGTGTTGGGTGGGTGGGGTGTTGGGGTTTTGGTTGTTGTTTTTGGTTTTTGGTTGTTGTGGTGTTGGGTGTGGTGGGGTGGTGGGTGTGGTGGTGTTTTGTTGGGGTGTTGTGTGTTTGGTGTTTTTTGTGTGTTGTTGTTTTGTAGTTGCGTTGTGTTTTGGGCTGGTGTTTTTTTAGGGTTGGTGTGGGTTTGGGTTTTAGGGTTTGGTGGTGTTGTGTTGGTTTTTTTTGTGTGGGGTTTTTTTTGTGTTTGTGGTTTTGGTGTGGGGGGTTTGGGTGATGTGGTTGGTTGGTTTGTTTGTGGGGGGGTGTGTCTTGGTGGTTTTTGGTGGTATTGTGGTTTTTGTGGGGGTTTTTGTGTTGTTGGGGATGTTTTGTTTGGGGTGGGGGTGGGGGGTTTTGTGGTTTGTTGTGTTAGGGTTTGGTGGTGGGGTGTGTTGGGGGTGGGTTGTGTGGGTTTTTTGTGATTTTTGGTTTGGTGTGTGGTGTGTTTGGTTTTGGTGTTTGTGTGGGTATGTTGTGGGGGTTGTTTGTGTTGGGGTTGTGTGTTGATGTTGGTGTTGTGTGTGTGTGGGTGTGGGGTGTTGGGTTTTTTTTTTGGTTGGTTGTGTGGGTGTTGTTTTGTGTGGGGGGGTGTGGTTGGTGGTTTGTTGTTTTTTTGGTGTGTGTTTGGTATTGTTTTTTTTGGGGGTTTGTGTGGTTGGTGGTGGTGTTGGTGTGTGTGTGGTTTGTTTGTGGGGGTCTGTTGTGGTTGTGTTTTTTGGGTTGTGTTTGGTTCTTGTGTGGTGTTTGGGTTTTTTTTGTTTTGTGTGGGGGGTGGTTTGTTGGATTTGTTGGGTTGTGTTTGGGTTTTGTTTTGGTCTTGTGGTTGGGTTGGTGTTTTTGGGGGGTTTTGGGGTGTTGGTGGGTGTGGTGTGGTGTGTGTTTGGTGGGGTTTTTGTGTTGTTGTTGGGTTGTTTTTGTGTTTTTTGTTTGGGGTGTGTGTGGGTGTGTTTGTTGGTGGTGTTTTTTTGTTTGTTTGTTCGGGTTTTTTTGGTTTGGTTGTTTGTTTTTTTGTTTTTGGTTGTGTTGTTGTGTGGTTTGTGTTTTTTGGTGTGTTTGGTGTTTGTTGCTGGTGTTGTTTTTTTGTTTGGTGGGTGTTTTGGTTGTTTTGTGGGTTTTTGTGTTTTTGGGTGGTTTTTTGTGTGGGGTGTTTTTGGTTGTTTGGTTTTGGGTGTGTGTTTTTGGGTGGTTTGTGTGGTTTGGGGGTTGGGTGGTGGTGTTTTTGTTTGTTTTTTTTTTTTTTGTTTTTGGTTGGTTTTTTGTGTGTGGTGTGTTTTTGTTCTGGGGTGTTGTGGTTTTGGTTGTTTGTGTTGTGTTTTTTTTGTTTTTTTTTTTTGTTTTTTTGTTTGTTTTTGGGGTTTTTTGTGTGGTTGTTGTAGTTTTTGGGGGTTTTGGTTTTGTTGTGGTGGGTGTTTTGGTGTGTTGTTGGGTGTTTGGGTTGTTTTGGTGTGTTTTGGTTGGGGTTGGGGGGGGGTTCGTGTTTGTTTTGTGTTTTTGTTTGGGTGTTTTTTTTTGTGTTTTTTTTTTTTTTCGTGTGTTTTGTTTTGGTTTTTTTGTTGTGTTTTGTGTTGTTTTTGGGGTTTTGGTGGTTTTGTGTGGTGTGTTTTTTGTGTGTTTTGGTTTTGGTGTTTCTGGGTTTGTGGTGGGTGGTGTTGTTTTGTGTGGTTGTTTGTTTGTGTTGGTTTGTTTTTGGTGTTGTTTGTTTTGTGTGGTTTGGGGGGTTGTTGTTTGGGGTTGGTGGGTTTGTTGTGTTTGTGTTTTTTGTTTTGTGGGTGTGTGTGTTGGTTTGTTGGTTGTTTTGTTGGTTGTTGTGTGTTGTGGGTGTTGGTTTTGTCGGTGTTTTTTGGTTGGGTGTTTTGGGTTGTTTGGGGGTGTTGGGTGGTTTTTTGTGAGGGTTGGTGGGGTGGTTTGGGTTTTGTGTTGTTGTTTTTTTTTGTTTGTTTGGTTTGTGTTTGTTTTTTGTGGTGCTTTTTTGGTGTTTTGGTTGGTTTGTTGTGGGGTGGTTTGTTTTTGGGTTTTTTGGGTTACGTTGGTGTTTTTTGGGGGGTTGTTTTTGGTTTTTTGTGGGTTGTTGTTTTTGTTGTGGTTGGTGGGTGGGTGTTGTTTTTGTATGCGCAGAATAACCGTAAACAAGAGAGATTTTAGTTTTAGTGCTGGTGATTGAATCGATGGCTTCCTAGCAAATTGGGCGGTTATGCGACTCGGTCGAGATCAAGTCATTTGGAGGTCTTACCATCCCAGAGCTTTTTCCATGCCGACAAAGTGCATGTCGATGTCTGTCATGTGGACCTACAAGCATAGGTAACCAGTCTACAATCTGGCGTTTGGGACCTACGCGACAGCTTCGAAAAAGTGTAGGGAGGCAAGGAAAACGCTTCATGTCGGCTCTGAATAGCTCAATTCTGTTAGCCGCATATCGGTCCATTGAGTTTTATGTTCATCATGAAATGCCGTGGCAGTCACAAATTCAGGACACCAGTGTGAGGGGAAGGGGTTGAAATAGTAGCTTGCCCCTGTATCCAACCGGCATGGTTAAAGTTTCAGTGTGGTGAGGCCCCAACGTATATTTTCAAAGTAGATAACCAAGCTGAACATGTATAGATGAAAGAAACATAGACCGTAGGAGCCTAGCTCAACAAACATGGCCTTTGTGGAACATTTTTTTCCCTAGTCTGTCTTATAATTGAGATATGCATTTGTGGAACCCAATGGTTAAAGTCAGGCCTGGTTTCGCTGGATGTTCATCCAAGATGGACTTCTATCCCGCACAAGTGCTCAGGGTATATGGGTATAGGTTAGGCATACAGATGGGTGTTATCATAGAAAGGGAAACTAATCTGCATTACAAATTTCATGAAAAGTACCGGACCTCTCTGCTACTCACGAATAAACTGAATGGTTGCAGTAGATGTAGATGGCCATTCAGGCCCCCCAAGTTCCTTTCAACCATATCGGTATCCAAAGCTGTCCTCAGTAATCAAGTCCGTTGCACGAGAACCACTTTTCCATCCACTCCCTCTACTTACTAATGCAGTAAACCAACTGAGGCAAAATCTACCAACCTACCCAAGGGTGGTTGTTGTACCATTCATTAATTTCATCTCAGGGCACCAAGCCCTCAATATGCCACGGAAAGTACCATTACACGAAACGCGGTCCAGATTCCGGCCATAAGTCTCGGGGAACATGAAGCAACCCGGAGTCGCATAAAATCAACGGGCTTGGCGGGGGAGGGAGGTGTGGCGTGGCCTGCGAGCCGGAACACATTACCAGCCTTGACGAGGCGTGCGTCCAGAGCTCCTCGGGGAGGGATGCATCCGTCTTGTGCTCGACGTCGATCGTGGCCTGGAAGAGCGGTAGAGCTCGAGCTCCTTGTCGTCCATGTAGCGCTGAAAGTCGTCGTAGCCGACGCGGCCGTCGCACGGTCGCTGTTCGCAGGCGCGGACGCGCTCCCGCGCTACTGTTCACTCGACGGGCACCTGCAGCGCCGCCAGCCCGGCCTCGATCTGCGCGTAGTCGAGCTTGCCCGCGGCCCGATACGTCGACGAAGGCGAAACATCTCGCGGATTTCCGCTCTCCCGCTCCTTCTCCGTCTCGTGCAGCGGCGGAGCACGTGCTCCCATGGTTGACCGCCGCGGCCTTTCCGCGCCGGCTCGCAACCTCCCGCCCGCCCCCGCATGCAGCAGCCGCCGCG
Source organism: Eragrostis curvula (assembly GCA_007726485.1). Lineage (NCBI taxonomy): Eukaryota > Viridiplantae > Streptophyta > Magnoliopsida > Poales > Poaceae > Eragrostis > Eragrostis curvula. The sequence goes on along the minus strand of CM017441.1, from coordinate 4,478,692 downwards.
GCTGTGGCCACGGGGGGGGGGGAGGAGGGGGAGGGGAGGCAGGGCCCCGGGAGTCCACGCGTGTGCCGCCTCGCCTTGGTCATGGCGCCGGCGGCGGCAGGAGGCGTTGGTGTCCGGTGGTTGTGGGGACGGGTTGGTTGGTTTCGGGGAATGGAAAGGCGGGAGGAAAGGAGAAGGTGGGAAGAAGGGGAGGGACTATGCGCGGATGTGTGTGTGTTCTTCGACCTACGGCCACGTACAGTGGTGGTTACCGTTATTCGCTGTTAGAAAAACAGAAAATTATGTAGCTTTTTTTTACCCTAAGTTGAATATACATCAACATTTATGTGCATTGCAAACTGCAAAGTCGACAAACCATACAATCTGATACCACCTCAAGCTACCCATAATTCAAAGCTAACATAACAGCTTTGTCACACTCACTTGATCATGATTCCGCTAGAGGGTTCAGCAAAGCAGGCATGAGACAACTTATCAGTACAAGCCCACCACATTGAACCCTAGGTTGGAGGAATGATACAAGGGAACCGAGGAAATGCCATTAGTTGAACAAGTGCGTTTAACCTTAAACCCTACGTAGATTAGCTCCGATCTCCAGAATAAAAGTCAAGGTGATCCCAATCTGCCAATGACGGCAAACTCGCATCAAAACGGTAAGCTAAAATTGTGGGCTCCCCCTTCTATTCAATAAATGGGCAACATCCATTAGCTGAGACTCCAGACAACGGGGAACGGGAAGGGAGCGAGGATCACCAGTGGCGTCCCTGTCGCGGGACGAGGCGGAGAAGATCCTGGAAGCCAACGGGAGCTTGGGGAGCAACCGGCGGGGCCCAAACCCGTACGGCGACGCGCGGTGCAGCCCGCGGCGCTGCGGCCGCCTCGAGGGGCCCCCGGCTCCGCCGCCACTGGCGTCCTCCTCCGCGGCCTCGGCAGCAGCAGCAGCAACCGCCGGGGATTGCCAGCGGCTCGCCTCCATCGTCCTCGGCTCCTCACCTCCCGCTTCGCCGGCGCTCCGCTCCCGTCTCGCTCCCACTGGGTTTCCTGGTTGTGCGGCGGCGACTGGAGTCAGTGAGACGACGGGACCCATGACGGCCCAAGACTCGCTTACTCTGGTTGCTCATTTTGGGCTGATTGCTAGGCCATATGGGCTGCCGGGCCTATCTGCATCTTGCTTGCTACTGGACGACCTGAGTATAGGACACCCCCAGGCCCCAGCCCAACTAGCTCGTACTCCGAGCGCGCGAAAACCTCCGCTTTCCCGCCGCACCGCGCTCCTCCTCCCGCCAAAACGGCCTCAGGTTTTACCCCCAAATCGCGCCCCCCGCCGCAACATTCCCGCGCCCCCCTCCCTTTCCTCTCTTCCTCCGTTCCTCGCGCTCCGTCCATCTCCGCAGCGGCAGCCATGGACGTCAACGAGGAGGCCATGGCGGCGCACAAGCGCGCATTCCTCGACTTCCTCGACCAAGATGTAAGTCCCTCACGCCTTCCGCCGCCTTACCCGCCGCCGCCGCCGGTTCGCTAGGTTCTTGGCTGAAGATCTTGCTTTGTCTCCGCAGGTCGGGAAGGGGGTGTACATGCAGGCCGTGCGCGACATGGTCCAGAACAAGCGCCGCCGTCTCATCATCGGCATGGACGACCTCCGCAACCACAACCTCGACCTCGCCCGCAGGTGCCCGCCGCCGCCTTCTCCCCCTAGTCCCTGATTTCGCGTGCGTGGTTACTGGTTTGTTCAGGGGTGACACGGTCTGTCATTGCATCTGCAGGGTGATACGGAGCCCCGGGGAGTACATGCAGCCGGCGTCAGATGCGGTGTCGGAGGTGGCGAGGAATCTGGATCCAAAGTTCTTGAAGGAAGGGGAGCGCGTGCTGGTGGGTTCTCAGGGCCTTTTGGCTTCCACAGGGTCACGCCTAGAGATCTCATGTCCTCCTTCATCGGGACCATGGTCTGCGTCGAAGGCATTGTCACCAAATGTGAGCACTCTATTCCTTTCGGGAAAATGACTCCATCTTCCCTGTCAATTTTGTCATAATCCGGTTTAGGTCATAGCTTTCGAGGTGCAGAGCTTAGAATCAACAAGTTTTTTACTAGCTCCAATTAAGCTCTAACTGGTTCAGAAATACTCTATTAGTTCAGTTTGCAAACTCTTGTAAATAAAACAACAAAAATGATGGTAGAACATTGTCATTTTTTAATATCCTCAGCAGGATAAAAATAGAACATAACCACATGCCAATTCGGCCAATGAAACTTGATTAGATAACTGAACTTCTCTTGTTTATTATGCTATAAAGGTAGCAAGTTTATCTAGCTACCAAGTCTATCAAATCCTTACTCTGTGCCACCAAACTAGTACGAATAGATGTGAGAGATTCTCAACTGCTTTTGCACCTCTCATGGCTAATTTTTTCTTCCTAAAAAATCAGGTTCATTGGTAGGCCAAAGGTTGTTAAGAGCGTTCACTACTGCCCTGCAACGGTGCAACTCTCTCCCGTGAATACAGGGACATCACTACTTCGTTTGTAGGCTGCCTACTGGTTCTGTTATCCAACAAGGGTAAGTTGTTTACAATTTGCTTGTGAAATTTCATTCATTGATCCTCCTATTGTAGTATTAATGCTGGTTAATGTGTGGTTAGGATGAGAGCGGTAATCTGTTGGTCACCGAGTATGGAATGTCTGAGTACAAGGATCACCAGACATTGTCCATGCAAGAAGTGCCTGAAATGCTGCCCCTGGACAGCTCCCAGAACTGTTGATGTATTGTAGAAGACGATCTCGTAGACTGTTGCAAACCAGGTGACCGAGTCTCAATTGTTGGCTTATACAAGGCTCTTCCAGGAAAAGCAAGGGAAGTGTTAGTGGTGTGTTCAGGTTAGATCATCTATGACCCTTACTTAAGCTGGATTTAATATTCATGTCTCTGAAGTCTGATGTGGTTTTGCATTATATATCTGCAGAACTGTCCTTATTGCAAATAATGTGTCACTTCTGAAACAAAGAGGCAAATGCACCTGTATATACACGGGAAGATCTGAAAAAGATGAAAGAAATATCAAAGAGAAATGACACGTTTGACTTGCTTGGAAATTCACTTGCTCCATCCATATACGGACATCTCTGGATAAAGAAGGCAGTGGTACTATTAATGCTTGGTGGCGTTGAGAAGAATCTGAAAATGGAACTCACTTGAGAGGGTTAGTGATGCTTTTGTATCATTTTGGGCCTTGTTACATGATTTTTTTATCCTGAATGTATATTCATTAAATATCTGTTTGTCATGCAGAGATATAAACATGATGATGGTGGGAGATCCTTCAGTTGCCAAGTCCCAGCTTTTAAGAGCTGTCATGAACATTGCCCCTTTGGCTATCTCAACTACTGGAAGGGGTTTCATCTGGTGTTGGTTTAACTGCTGCTGTGACATCTGATCAAGAGACTGGTAAATTGTTCGGGGCCTTTTGACATTTCTATTCAATTTATTTAAAGTATTGACCAAATTCATGTGCTCAGGGGAAAGAAGGCTTGAAGCTGGTGCCATGGTTCTTGCCGATCGTGGTGTTGTCTGCATTGATGAGTTGATAAGATGAATGATCAAGATCGAGTTGCCATACATGAAGTTATGGAACAACAAACTGTGACCATTGCAAAGGCAGGAATACATGCCTCACTAAACGCGAGATGCAGTGTGATCGCTGCAGCAAATCCAATATACGGAACTGTAAGCTCTAAATGTTTCTTTCCTTCTCTGAATAATCACGCCCACTGGTGTGAGTTCTGTTTCTGACTATATTTCTTTTGGCTTGACAGTATGATCGCTCATTGACACCAACAAAGAACATTGGACTTCCGGATTCACTGCTGTCCTCGTTTTGATTTGCTTTTTATTGTTCTTGATCAAATGGATCCTGAGATTGATCGTCAAATTTCTGAACATGTTTGTCGGATGCATAGATATTGCACTGATGATGGAGGTAAATTTGTGTTCTACCATAGCAGTGAGGTTTGTTTTCAGGCCTTAATTCGCTTAACAAAAGGTAAACTTGTGAATTGCAGGATCAAGATCTCTTGATAAAACAGGATATACCGAAGAAGATGAAGGTGATGCTAATGCAGCTATTTTTGTCAAGTATGATAGAATGCTCCATGGCCAGGATAGAAGGAGAGGCAAGAAGGCCAAACAAGACGGCTAACTGTCAAATTTCTGAAGAAATATATTCATTATGCGAAGAATCTAATTCAACCCAGGCTCACTGATGAGGTAAAATTTCCATAGGAAATGTTTTTCGTCTAATCTATCATTAGATACAAAAGCTACATGTATCGTAGTTCCATAACAATGCTCTTTTATCTGATACCTTTGGAAGTATAAATGGTTGCTTTCTGTACAAAAAATATGCCTTTTAGATATAAGAAAAGCTCCCTTCTGCTCCTGCAGGCATCTGATCATATTGCAACTTCATATGCTGAGCTAAGGGATGGTAACGCAAATGCAAAGGTATGATCTGAGCATGGCTGCCTGTGCTTTCTCATAAATGGATAGTTTCATAGTTCTCATTTGCTCACCCTTATGTTCAACAGTCTGGTGGAGGCACACTTCCAATTACAGCAAGGACATTGGAAACTATAATTCGTCTTTCCACTGCTCATGCCAAGATGAAATTGAGACACGAGGTACTTTGTTCAGCCCAATTATCCAAGCATACACCTGTCAAGGACTCTGGATGAATAGAGTTACTACCGCTTTACTCATAACTAATCCTGAAACTTCAAGAATTCAATTATTCTCATTTGTTTTATGACAGTAGGAATATATTGTGTAGAAGAATAGCTGATGGTTTTTTATTCTTAGACAAAAAATGATTCCTCTCTTGTTGCAGGTTCTAAAATCTGATGTTGAGGCTGCGTTGCAAGTTCTGAATTTTGCGATATACCATAAGGAATTGACTGAAATGGAAGAACGTGAGCAGAGAGAGATGGATATGAAACAACAAGCTGATCATGATGCAGGCACAAATGGCGGCACTGTGGGATGGGAATGGAAGGTGAGTTTATGATTTTAACTCTTGTCTCACCTTTAAGAACTATGTATCTTCTCAGCTGAGGAATCGCCCATGCTATGTGTCATTTTATTGCTCTTAAACTTTACCTTCTCTTGGTTTGTCTTCCCATGAAAAATGTCTCTGCTCTTGACAGCTCTGGAAACGACCCGATGGATGTGGATGTTGGAAATGCATCAAATGATCAGGATCTTCCCGCTGAGAGGTTTGTTCACAACCTTGAACTTACAAAAGTCTTGGGTTCTATATTTATTCGCTTGTGGCTAATTCTATACTTACCTTGAAATTCCATAAAATGCAGAATTGAAGCATTTGAAGCAGTTCTGGGTCAGCATGTGTTAGCAAACCATATTGACCAAATTTCAATTGATGAAGTTGAGCAAACAGTAAACAGAGAGTCAGCTGCACCTTACACTAGACGTCAAGTTGAAATTATATTGGAGGTACTAAGAGCTCTCTTTGCCCTTTTTTGTATATATAAAAAAGATCTGGTTTCACTTGAGTCTTGTCATGTAAAGCAACCCTGAAATAACTGATAAATTTCTTCTTGTTCTTTCAGAGGATGCAAGATGCCAACAGGATAATGATACGAGATGGTATTGTTCGAATCATCTAACTGGTACTTTGATTCGACATATGGACAAGCTGATTGTGCCGTGTCATTGTTACGTAGTCATGTAAAACTTCTGTAGTTTATCTGGATCCAGCAGAAGCTCTGGATCTGTAGCTGACCTTTTTCCCTAATGCATTTGTTTTCTTAGTTTTCTATGAGCTACAGATTTGAGATGATCATCAATTCCCTCATACTTATAATTCATTTGATGTGATGTACATCTCGTCATTAGTCCCCCTGATCGTGTTTAGTGATGTGTGGATTAGGTGACACTTGCTGTTGATTATAAGATCAGTGTTGTCATGACAGCCTGGGGCTTATCAGTCACCTGTTTCAATGTTGAAACGAACGGCAATGATCATCATTTGTAAGCAGCTGCTTAATTTGTGTGCTATAATGGGCAGAGGATGGTGCTAGCTTTGCTGCTTTTGTAGTAAACGGCAACATTATCATTAAATCTTCAAACTATATACCGCCTGAAACAATAAACATTGGAGGGAGAATCGGCAACGCACGGTTGTGACTAGCGTTGAGCACGTGGGGTAGTTTGCTTTCTTCAAATACAACTGTTGGGCATTGCCAAAGCGAACACAACCTATGTGGGTTAGTTTGCTTTCTTCAAATACAACTGTTGGGCATTGCCAAAGCGAACACAACCTATGTGGCGTGTTTGAAAGTGTGTGGTGTCGACTGTTCATCGCGTGTAGAAAAAACTGAAAAAATTATTTGAGCAATGCATTGCGATGACCCAGAAGGAATAATCACCCTAGTGCCAGTGTGTGGCGTCGACTTTTCATCGCGTGTAGAAAAAAAAAACTATTTGAGTAATGCATTGCGGTGACCCACAAGGAATAATTGTTTCAAAAAAAGAAGGAATAATCACCCGAGCGTCATTTGACGGCGTCTCGGAAGGAGTTGGAGGTGAGGCGATTAAGAATAGAGCAAATCATTGTGAAACATGCTCCATGAATAGTGCAAGAGCGACACTATGCAATCGCTTGCGCTTTGTACACTCTTGAAAAGAGGTTCGGGTGAGGTAGAGAAGGGGAAAATATACAAAGAAGTAACTTGCCAACATCAAAATAACATGAAAATTCAACTTTATAAACATGAAAAAGAGGAAAAAATTACAAAAATCCACTTACGACTCAAAAGTTTCATATACCCACCTACAAAACATTTAATTTCAATATGACCCCTAGCAACATAGATGTCTTTTTTTTTCGCGATCGAACAACATAGATGTCATAATCATACATGAAACCATTCCTGAGATTTTTTTTGTGGCAAATTTCTCTTAAAAAACCATAAACATATATAAGTGAAAATGGAAAAAGTTGTACGTAGTCACTAAGAAGCTTCATGGTAGTAACTAGATGCCGGTTTAACATTCATGCTGCCGAACCGTGCAGCACACACATTTTTTTCAGATTGATACGGCTCCTTTTATAGTCGAACAAAGGAAATGACATCCTAATACTTTACAGATCAGTTTGAACATTTTCTAAGTTCTTGAAATTTGCCGAGTCATGTCCAAACATCCGATACAAGATCAAGATCTGACATTGTAAACAAACAATAAACAGCAGGAAAGGACAAAAACCGATATAACAGGCCGAAACCGAAGGCAATAAAAATTGGAGGGAAAAAGATAAACTGCAAGCAGAAAGCTAGCTTTAGAGGAACGCAGAAAGTTCCAACTTAGCAATTCGAAAGCATCACCCGGAAACCCAGACACAGCACGAGCCGCGCACGCCCCCACTGTCCCCCTTCCACCGTCCCACCACCGCGGCCGCCGCCTCTACCACAGTCCCGCACCGCGTCAGCATTCCTCCGCCTCGCCGTTACCAGCTGCCCCGGCGGCCCGCGCGCGCTTCACCAGCTCCCGGTCGCTCTGACTCCCGGCGAGGTAAAGCCACCACCTTTCCTCTCCTTTTACCATTTCATTACTGACGAGCACGGCTCGATCCAGATCCAGGTGTCTTGGACCGTGACCTGACTGCGCCACTCTGCCTCCTCCCGTCGGCGTTCTCGTTCCCTGGGCGCCGCTGCCGTGGAGCGGAGATCCGATCCGTTCCGACCTAAGGAGTTGATTCCTTTTTTTTTGCTGGTGAGAACTGAGAAGCCCTTGCTTCTTTTTCAAGTTCAGTGAATCTTATCTTTACTGTGAGTCTGAAATACGAATATTTGTTGCTCTCCATTCCATTCAGTTTGTTGCGGATTACTTCTGACTGGTAGAATATGATCCTGCGGTGAGGGCAGCTCTTGCAAGCTGGTGGTGCTGGGATTCTTGGTAACCCGCTCAGGAGAGTCTTGAGGCAATACTACGAGATGGATTCGAGTGCTGAGATTGCCGATGCTATTGGTGCAATGGGCATAGACAACGGGACGAATGAGAAGTCGCTGCCGAGTGATAGCTTAGAGATGCACGGGCAAGAGCACGATGCGCTGGCTGATGGGGCACATTCAGGGGAGAGTGAGGTTATCAACCCATCTGAAGAGGTGGAGGGGGAAGCCACCTCACATTCGCAGGATGTAAAGCCCCGTGTTCCCGAGGTAAGAGTTTGTGTTCTAGACACATCATCTCTGCCGATGTCTTCTATTCATGGTTTGTTGACAGTTGCTTGTTCTCTGGTATTATTTGTTTCAGGGGAGTCAGACACCAAAGGTTGTTAAATCTCAGCGACAGAGCCCACGAAGCGGAGATAAGAGTCAAGCTAGGAAAAGCTCTCCCAATCCTTCTTATCCAAAGGCACCCATTGCACGAGTTTCTGATCCGGATTTAGTTGATAGCTCTTCAAGCAATGGTGAATCTAATGTCAATAAGAAAGTAAGTCCATTTGTCCTTGCAACTTATGATATTGTTCTATTTAATCGTGGTAAAATGTATACACAGTGCTAGTAAACATGTTTCTGTGTAGTGCAGTTTGATCTTATACAAGTTATTGATAATGTTTTTTATTCATTTAGAAAGCTGAAAAGAGCAGTTCTCGTCCAGTAGCCAAGGAGAGCTCATCACTTGAGGACTCAAAGTATGTTTTTTTTTCCCCTCCTGGTGCACTTTGTGTTGCTCCGTTGTATCTGTTTATGCAATCTTGATTTAATACTTGTGCTCAATATATCCTATTATGCCATTTTATAATTTGAGAAAAAAGTTATTTTATATTAATTAAAGGTGCAGCTAAGGTTGCTAGACTTTCAGTACTGTGAAGGGAGTAAATGGTTTGATGCATTTCTTGGAGTATCTTTTCCCTCAAATCATGCAAAGGGGATTTTATTTCTCTTGGGCTCCTCATATTTCTCTGAATGGTTGTTATTGTTTGAACCACAACCATTTGTCATAGATACTATCTTTTAGTTTATTCATGCCATTGCACTCTCCATTATGGAAACCACTATTCACTTACAATTCTCATCTTGTGATGGCCGAAATACAATTCTACAATGTCTATATTTTAAGTTTGCACAATCTTGCCTTAAAGACTTATTTTTCTATATATTTATCCTTTTTTCTGATGTGTTTGCTTCTTACCTATCCAGGGAAAAGAAGAAAACTCACAAGGCATCAAACCAACATTCTGTCAAAAAGGACGATGAAGAATCAAACGAAACAGTAAAACCTCAAAGGGTCGGCGGCACTCCGGCTTATGGCTTTAGTTTCAAATGTGATGAGAGAGCTGAAAAAAGAAGAGAGGTAGCTCACTTTTTGATAACTTTACATTAGTTTTCTTTCAAGAAAACTTGATATTATTCATTTTCTCACCCAGTTCAGCAATATTGTAGTTCTACTCAAAGCTTGAGGAGAAGATTCATGCACAGGAATTGGAGAAGAGCAACATGCAGGCAAAATCAAAGGTTTGTGTTGTTATTTAAATTTCATTCTAATGATATTGCTCAAGTTCACGTTGCATTCTGGTTTCATCTGTTTTCAATTGTTGTGCAGGAAACTGAAGAAGCTGAACTCAGAAGACTGAGAAAGAGTTTAAATTTCAAGGCGACACCAATGCCCAGCTTTTATAAGGAACCACCTCCTCCCAAAGTTGAGTTGAAGAAGGTAATCTACTAATCTTTTGACCTTACTTAACTTTCGTCCTCCTGTTTCCCTTCTATCCCTGGTCTCAGAGATTGCTATCTCTAAATCATGATACATTTTAGCTATCTCAGAGATTCTAAAGTAGGAAAAAAATGTTAGCATTAAAAATCATCCTGAAATGTTTTTGTTAATCGAATAATCATCCTTGAAATTTCTGCCTGTTAACAAAATCTATAAATGTCATGACTCTTGAATTCAGTTTCCTGTCACGGTGATTGAAAGATAGCTGTGATAATCGTGGCATAATATTCTTTGACATGTTGTTAGATGTCTTTTTTTGTCACTGCAACAAAATTTTACTCTAGTGATTACAGTACAACAAAAGATCTTATGCAATTACACAGTCTTGTCTATATATAAAAACTCAACCTAGTCTTGTCTATATATTGTTTAACATTAACAGACGATTGAAAATGAGATGAAATCACAAGGCCACCCTGAATTTTTTTTTCCATTACATGGTTGGTTCAATATTTTTCGAATAACAGCTCTGTTGCACTTAAACTTACTGGGTAGTATGCGAGATATCTAGCTTCTGAAGGATGCTACTTATTTCCTGTTATTCATCATAGATACCTACTACAAGAGCTAGATCACCGAAGCTCGGCCGCTCCAAGAACACAACCTCAGGCACAGGAGGAAATGCAAGTACCCCAACCCGTCCAGCTCGTATGAGCCTTGATGAAAGGGCCTCCCAAAATGGTGTCAAGAAAACACCCACTGCAAATGCAGTGAAGAAGCCTCAAAGGAAATCTCTCCCAAAATTGCCATCGGAGCAAACAGCTTCCGTTGGCGTCGCGGCGTCCCTTCCATCCGCAGAAGAGGTAGAAAGCAGCAAAGCAGAGGCAGATCACGTTCGGGTGCCGATCCGTGCTCAAGTTACTCCCGATGAACCTGGACTGAGTGGGTAGGAGGAACCCATCAAGTCAGACTCCTATGACATGCGAGAGTTGCACCTCAGCTTGCTTTACTACATTTTGCTATTTCTGCAGTAAACTGCTGGCTGGTATCATGTATCAAAATTAGTCTCGTCACCAGGAGTTTTGAGGAACGTGTTGTAATGCGTCAATTTTCCTTCATCACAGTTAAAGGGAAGGCAGCATATCATGTCATTTGTAGTTGGCAAGGGTTGCTCGGGATCGGCTTCTTTGCCTTTCCTTCATTTTTAATAAATCCATGAGCGGTTAGATCATTGCTTTTGTTCTTTGAATCTTTAATTTCTGTTGTTCATGGAAGACGGAAGCCTTTTTGTTGAGCTAGATGGAGCAAACGATTCAGGCGTCTGTTACTGACGTTTATTTTACAAGTGGTACCGATACTAATACAACAGGTGATCGAAGAAGATTATGCATGTACAACTATGAGGAGCCTCAAGCTAGATAGATATCATATACAGAACCGCAGATTCTACTTGATTGCAACCCGTAGCAGCGTGAAGCTCTTCCAGATTCGGTTTTCATGTTGCCGGTTTCATTTGTCATGCGTCGGCAAGCCGGTGATTCGTCGGAGGAGAGGCCCGGCGAAGTCGCCTTTCGTTGCACGTTTCTCTTACGATGTTCCAGATCCAGTCTGTTCACAGCAGGCGGTGGAATGTCGAGTTCGCCTAAGATGCCGCGGCGATGGACGGAAGCTGAGCCGCATCCATGAACGGCGAAGGCGGCGGCGGCATCAGCTCGGCGTTGTCGCTCTCTTCATCGTCGTCCTCCTCGGCGTCCCACAGGAATCCGGCGTACGAGCCCAGGACGTAGCTGCAGCAGAAGCAAGAGCACCGTGTTCAGTCAGTATGTGTAGGACTGAGTACGTGTGATCTGAACTGACAGTACATAAACAACAGAGCTGGAATCAGGTGAGGCGGCGCTCACCAGTCGTCGGGCGCGGCCTGGACGGCGCGGGTGTAGTACGCGTCGGCGCGGTCGGCGTCGCGGGTGGTCTCCCAGACGAGGCCCGCGTAGAGCGAGAGCGCCTCGGCGTCGCCGGGGCTGGCGAGGATGGCGCGCTCGCAGTACTCCTGCGCGCGCGCCGCGTCCCCTTCCACCTCCTTGAGGAACTGGGCGTAGTTGATGAGCAGCAGCGAATTGGACGGGTCCGACTCGATCATGCGCCGGTAGTGCGCGTCGGCCGCCGCGCGGCTGTCGCCGCCGTCCTGCCCGCCGCCGCCGCCGACGCCCTCCTCCTCCTCCACGAGCGCCACCGCAGCGGCGGCCGAGGACTCCAGCCCCGTGCTCGTCAGCAGACGGCGCAGCGGCACCGGCGCCACGGCGTCGTCGTACTCGCCCTCCTCTTCCTCCTCCTCGACGGAGAAGGATGCGGACGACGACGCCGAGAGCGGGGTGACCATGCCGTATTCGTCCTTCCTGCCCCGCACGGCGGGGACGAGCGGCCCCGCCGCGGCGAGGTCCCCGTCGGACATCGCCCGGCACAGCGCCGCCGCACCCTGCCTCGCCGACGACGACGGCGACAGCACGGCGAGGTGGCCCGCCCCGGCGGCGCCGCCGTGCTCGGCCAGCGCGCGCGCGCAGTTGAGCAGCGGCGACGACGCGCTCCGCAGCAGCATACCTGCTCTGCTCTGCGTAACTAGAGAAAATATCAGCGTTGGTGCTGCGAGGCGAGTGGCCACTGGCAGACTCCACACAGCGCGGGGCCGCGGGTATTTAAACGGCCGCGCGATCGCGCGCGCACGTGACGCCGTCCGCCGTGGCGGGGCCGCAGTGGGCGCCGCGCGGTAAGGGTACGCTGCGTGGGCCCTCGCGAGCCCACCAGCCGGTGGGTCGCCGTCGAGCCGTGGGACCCGGGGGTAAGGCGAGGTGGGCCTAGAGAATGGAGCGTGGGACCCGGGCGGAGGCGAGCGGACGGACCAAACGAGCTCGCGGGCTACGCGACAAGCGCGCGGCGGTGGGGGCGCGCGAGGGCGACGGCGGTTAGACTTGTGGGCACCGGTGGTGACCAGCGGCCGCGCGCCACTGTCCACTGCTGATTGGCCTGCCGCCGAACTTTGTTGGAGCACTGTGTCCATGGCTGCCATGCCAGGACAGCAACCACGGTGGTGACTCGAAGAATGATATACGTGCGCCAGTGTCGACTGCCCATTGGCAACCAGGGGTGACCTGGCCTGAAGCCAAACGGAATGGAATGTGCGTGAGCGGCGGCAGAGTGTGTGGAGCAGGAGCGCACGCAATTGGCCAAGTTCAAGATGATCACTCGTGCCGATGCATGGTCGAATGGAATGGACAATAGAGATGCTTGGTGTGGAGACGCGGGAATGGCCCAGGTAGGTTCACATGGCACGGTAACCACGGTTGAACGAGTCCCGTGTTCTAGATTACGGGGCTTTCTCGGCAGATTCGAGCGGGCGGGCCACTGTTTCGTTTGGTTGTTGCGCGGTGCTTGCAGCAGAGTGGCAATCTTGCGGCGCGCGTCCTTATTTGGCCTCACCGGCACAAAGGGGAATAGCGTGAGCGACGAGGTCGCTAATGAGCAGACTCCTCAATGCCTATTTTTCTTGCGGGTGGCCGCTCTGCACATTTGTCATCGTGCACTATTTCGTTAACCTCAACGACTAGTATACGCATGGCTCGATCAGGAAGAGCTAGGCTAGATTCGCGCCGAATCCTCGGCCGAAATGCCAAAGCAACCGCCATGTTTGAACAGAACAGCCCCGCAGCAACACAAGATTTCGCCGCGCGCGACATCCCTTTCTCTGCAGCCTTCTGGTTGCTTGGCCTTGCTCCAGGAGGCAGTAGCGGGCAGACAGCGACCTTCCCGCACCAAACGCGCACGGCAGCAGGGAGGGAGGACGCCTCCCGGGGGCAGTGTGTGGAGGAGCACGCACGGCCGTTCGGGGGAAGCGAATCGGGAGAGATCTTCCGCTCGCAACGTGCGATCAACGTACGCGTTGTAGCTTAGCTCCCTGGAACTGGTAATGTACGTACGTTGATCGGAAACTCTTCTGATATGCGCCGTACGTCGTCGAGCCCGCGTCTCTCATCAGCCGTGCCCGGTCACTGAACACTGGACGCCGGGGATGGTTTGCCTTGCCGGCCCGGTGATCGAAGCCGGAGAGCGAGCGTGCTGGAACCCCGCCGCTTTTGAACCGGCCGGATTTTAATTATTTCTCCGTCGGCCGGAGAGATCTTTTTCTGCTCGCGCTGCTCCCGAACGGATACGACTTATGGTAATATCATGCGTGCAAATGAAATTTCTTCGGGTTTTTTTTTTTTTTTTTTGTGTGGTGGTGGTACGGTTTCACCTAGAATCAAATGCGACCTGCAACACAGGATTCGTCTCTCTCCGAAAACGACGACGCAGCAACAGTCGAAGGAGGAAGGCCGACCTGGCGCGGTGGAGCAAGAAAAATCTCCGAGATATCTCAAGGGAGGAGGCTACTACTAGTACCAGTACCTAGCAGCGGAGTACTCGCATCACATATTCACATGTGCGGAATCGATGATCTCGTGTGAAGTCAAGCGATAGACGCGCTGACTTCTTTTTTCCAGCAGCGTGCTCCTCGTGCCGAATTCAATCGTTCTTGCTTATCTCCGTCTCCGTCTTTATCTTGCCAGGAACTCTGATTTTTTCCCCTTATGTTTTGATGAGTAAGTACTAATCTTTGTAGGACTCACTCATAAGTATCAAAATGTTTAAGAGCTTTTTGATTGCACATCGAAGACTGTCTATACCACTGTTACTGTGTTACACTACACGTCTGCTATAGGGCTGATGTAGACTTGTATTAAACACTGTTCTCTTTTTTTTTGATAAAAAACACTGTTCTCTTGATGTTGTACGTGGTGCACCTAATTCGATGATCAAGTGTGTCAAGCAAGTTCGGCCAGCGTCTGGGCTGACCGCCCGAGAAAGTATCAGGTAGGCTTTGGTCCATTTCGACCAGAGCTAACGTGGCCCATAGTGGACAACTTGGGCTGCAAAATCGGTCCAAATATCCGATGCAGAAGCTGTATTCGATTCCCCTCAAAAAAAGAAAAAGAAAAAAAAGAAGCTGTATTCGATTAAAAAAAAGAGAGAGAATATTATCCCAATCTCTATATCTAATTACATACTAGTACGTGGCAAATAGTTATTACAAAAGCCTACAATGCGATACATATAGGCTATTAATTATCACATCAGCTACATAATTTTACGCGCTGCTCCACCTCGGACATTGAATTAAAGAATATGCTTCATCATTAAGTCGAAATATTTTCAATTCTCGCTTCTACTTGTAGCCACGCCTCAATGCTTGTCCCAACCAAAGATTTTCTAAACGTCGAAGAAACACATGATATATATATATATATATATATATATATATATATATATATATATATATATATATATATATATATATATATATATATATATATATTCTTTTTTGACAAAGAGGTTACCTGACGATTGTGCATGCATGGATATAGACCACTGTATCACAGATGCTGTTACAAGATCCAAAACGCCCAGAGTAGATATGGCTTTATTATGTCATGTCATATTTGAAATTGATTAACCCGACATGACGTAGAGTTTGAAGGGCCTACTCCTTAAATAACACTATTTTTTTTAGGTTTGGTGACTCACCAGTCATCCACTTTTTTAGGCTTTACTTGAAAGAGTGAATACGAGGACAAAAAATTTCTTTCTTTTGTTAGTCAGCAGGATGCTGTCACAACATCAGATAGACGAGGGCTTCAGCTCAACAACACATATATTCATGGAAAATTCTACTTGGAACCGGCCATGAGCTCATGCAATCATATAGCTAGCTATGAGATGCTACAAATTGATAAACCAATTTTCAGTGGATCACATTAACAGATATATGTCTCCCTAGACAACTATGCAAGAGACGAAACATATACGTCACAGCTCTTCCCATTCCCTGTTTGTTAATTAATAATAGAATAAATAATACTATCACCCTCTACATCAGGAGATGTAAGCAATCACCCCACGCATTCCCTATGTTTAGATCGAGGCATGGGACTTCAGACAGGTAAAGATTAAGGATGCGTCCGTGCAGGCTGCAATGTTTGACTTTTTTTTTTTGGTGGCAGGCACATCAAAGGCGGTAGAGAATAAGTTGGGAGTATCTTTTCAGCTTTGCTTCCCACCATCGTTAGCAATGAACAATGGGTGCAATGACAACTGGCATTGTCACTTGAACAATGGACATGAAAGTATGAAACGACTGAACGAAGGCTGCAGAAGCAAATAAACGTCAGAAGTTGAGCAAATCCTCCATAGGCCGCGCAAGAGATAGCTAGCACTTGCAGCAGAAATGATGTGGATGCCACCAATACGACATCATGTGGGGGATGGCTTTGTTCAGGAGGGCCCCGAAGGGCAAAGGTCCTACGTTTGTGCTGTGCTCTACAGCTCTACTGGGGTGGTAAAGTTTGACGTTTCCCCTACCTGGGCTGTTGTAGAAAGGTAAGCTCAAACATTTAAATGATGCATAATATTGAGTAACAGAAGAAATGCATACAGGTCTCCCCGTTCATACATCGTTTGTGAATCCGGTTTTTGCAAATGCAATTCATCCACTTGTTGATTAATGTATCAAACATATTGATAGTCCATGTTTGTTGTAGCCTGTGAAGTTGCAACGATAGATTCCGATAGAGGCATGGAAATGACGGATCCCATATATTGCCTTGCAAGAGAGCATATCTTGTGCTCTCAGCGGGTTAATTAGGTGCTCTCATGCTCCCACGATCGAGATGCACTATAAACAAATATAGAAAAATTCCAACAAAAATATGAATGCATAGTTTATATTGTACCATCTAAAATTTAAGAGGCAACAAATACTTGTACAAGATTCGAACAAAAAAAGGTACGGAAGCACATAAGATGTTCGCTTCCTCGCACTACAGAATATTCTGAGAGAATCTTTATTGCATTCATCATTGTGTCTGGATCTTGAGGCTTCCATAACAACCTCTCTACTACTTACCTCTGTCCTATAATAATTATCATTTTTTACTTCTGATCACCATGTTTGATCACTTGTCTTATTCAATTTTTTTCACAAATATTAAAACAAATTTGTCATAATTATACTATCTTAAATGATAAAACATGTTATGAAAAACAAACTAATGTTTGCACAAAAAAATTGAATAAGATGGAAGATCAAAAGTCAAAAGCGACAGGTATTTTGGGACGGATGGAGTATCACCACAAAATCTACTTGCCATGAAATTATTATATTGTAAACTTCTCAAATCAACACCGTACACTAAACAAGTACTACTAACAGACTCTGAATCTCAAAAAACTAAATTCAACCGGGCCAAAAGCAGAGGCAACGTGCGCGGCTTGGCTGCCTTGCCTACTCGCTCCTAGATAGCCAAAAAAAAACCACCGTACTGTATGGACGTTGCTCGATCGTGTTTCAGGGGCGATGACGCCCGCGATTATTTGTTAATTTTAATGCGCGCGGAGGTCGTTTCCGTGACGCGAAGCGCCATCGACCTCGTCGTCGATCGATTGGCGCCCGTGCGTGCCTCTTGGGCCTGCGTGTTCTGTTCATCGGTCGCCCTAGACGACTAGGCAAGGGACGAAACAAAAGGTGCTGGATTGGAGCACCTAAGATGTTATAGTTATCCACCGCAAAAAAAATAAGATGTTATAGTTATATAGTACCCTGCAAGGCAATAGGTGAGCGGCAATTGATCTATACAATAGTTGTGTCCTCAAAAACCCAAAACTCATCATTGTAACGAGCCGTTCTTACCTGCCATTATATTAATGGAAATCAGGTGGGGATTCCCCCCCCATTGACAGTCGAAAAAAAAAAACTGAGAACGTGTCCAGAATCATTTGTACGTGTTGTGGCTTTGCTTGGAGAGGCTGATTAAGCGAGCCGGCGGAGTGGATTGGAGGGAGGAGTCGGAGTGATTAGGCGACACTGCTACTCGTCGTTTTATATGGTGGCCACCTCACGTCCTACTAATCAAGATAGCCGGCTGGCCACCACGTACGCCCCTGCAGCTTCGCCTAGCTCGCTCGCTTCACATCCATCTTGCACGCACGGCAGAGCAGCGCCCGCGGCAGCCAGCTAGAACCCCCGGCGCCGCCGCTCGCAATTAAGTGGAGGGAGGAATGGCGGGCGCGGGTGGGAGGAAGGGGAAGAAGCTGGTGGGGCGGTACGAGGTGGGGCGGACCATCGGGCACGGCACCTTCGCCAAGGTCAAGCTCGCCGTCGACGCCGACACCGGCGCCACCTTCGCCATGAAGGTGCTCGACAAGGACGCCGTCGTCCGCCACCAGATGCTGCACCAGGTACTTACGCCGTCTCTCGCAGATAGTCTTAATCGTGGCTGCAGGCTCATCGATCTATATGCATGCCGACCTCTTTAATTGGCTCTTTCCCTTCCCCCTTTTTCAACAGAGAAATAAACTCACCGCGAAAATATTAATCAGCGTTGACAAGACTGTTTCGATCGCTTACTGTTGTCCAGCCGTACTCCTCTATCAAAACCTTAATGAGAGAAGAGAAAAAAAAAAAAAAAACTCAGACGACTGATGATTGATTGTTCACGTAGGCCTAACGTGCAAAATCACCACACACGAACATATGTTCAAATTAAGCATGCACGGCTAGTACACGACTAACGAGCTTGTACGGCAATTTAACTGACAGTTAGTGCGTCACCTGACGATCTAAAGTTGCACTGAAATAAATAAAGAACAGCACCCTAGCTATTTTGTCAACGGTTTTCCCTGCATTTCCTTGTTCATGCATATTCTCTTTTACCCAAAATAACTGCAAACACTGTAGCTGTTGCTGCGAACACTGTAGCTACTGCTGAAGAAATAACTGTGAACACTGTAGCTGCTGCAAAACAGCTGCTGCAAAGCAGCGAAGCGAACAGTTTGTTTTTGAGAAACTCCTTGTTCATGCATATGTGCGGCTAGCTACATATATATGGACTTCTTCTTTTTAAATAAGAATTCAACAGTCATCAATCGCTCTATTCAAACGATGATACAATATCATGATTGAGATAGACTTGGAGCTTGTAAGTACAATAGTCGATAATCAATGCATACCTCTGTAGTTACAAGGAAAGAGTTAAGCCTACGTGTTGTGATAAGGAGAATGTGTTATCTTTATCAGTCACCTTCCATATGTGTTCTTGTTTACCCATGATGCTGTGACATTTTGCTAATTGAATTTGACAACTTGCTTGCTACTCGTCACGTCCGATATAGCAAATAGTGTAATTTATGGTCTAATAGTAATAGGACACAAATAATATATTTTTTGATGATTTGAGATTAGGCAAACAATAATATATTTATTTATCTTGCGAAAGGAGGCAAACAGACATTGGCTGATCCATGGCCCTATGGTTTAACAATGGTTACTTTACCTTCACACCGTTGACATGGCACATGTGCTGGGCATGTATGGATCTAGAGGCTTCACGAACAAACTAAACCAAAGAGCAATTTGCCAGGTCACATTTAAAATTAATAGAGACACGCGTGTGTCGCCACACCGAATCAAATCAATAAAATTAATAGAGACACGCGTGTCGCGCTGCTGCTAGCTTCCGGCAGCGACCAACGCCCTAAATTTTGATTAATTAGTTTGTATTACTTGGTAAACGAGGACATGTTGGCCTGGATTAGTTTAACTCGTCCTTGCCGCGCCTAGTCGTTGCTCTATGGATACTTGGGATTTGTTAATGGGTTTAATCAGTGGTTTTTGCGTGAGGGACACATGTTCGTGTGCTGGTGCCTGGTGATTCTCGGCAAAACGTTGAACATGCGTGTCCCAACGGCTCGCGCAAAGGATCAACGATGATATATGCATGTTGCCGCTGCGCTAGCCTGTAATTTGCGGGAAATTTATATAGTTTACGGGTGGGGCACAAATTTAAAGGGAACCGACAAGCATGGTACGAAACGGAGTACTTCGAATGTGAGTCAGCTGATCGTAGAAAAATCATAGAGATTGACAAGTTAAATTGATGCTTAGATAGATCATTAGGAATGTGTCATCATGACATGTAACTTTTCTTTTAACAAAAGTACAATTTCGCTGATAGTATTGATCAAAGTATATCTCAACATCTCCATATAGATGCACATGTTTATGTACACCTGTAGTAGTCAACAATCTATGATGGAAAAATACAGCAGCTACCGAACTAGCCGTGACGTGCCATAGGTCCACGATTAAACAAGCACTAGGCTAAGTACTGGTAACCATAGCAAGATATGGCGCTTAATTAGCTTCCCTCAGGTCTGCAATTCTAAGACTATAGAAATCAACAATAGTATTTGTCATTCAGAATTGTAAAAAAAAAAGTTACTAGCCACTCGTAAAGTAGTTATATATTAGAAAAGTAACAAAGGCTAGGTATTTCAATCGGTTACCTCCTTTTCATTTGCTAGTCTCTAGCCTGACCAGTGACCACATAACAATTCTGGATTACAATACTGATTGACGATCAACAAAAGCAAGGCAGTGATAAATAAATCCCATGAACTGGGATTACAATACTTTATCTAATTTTTTTCTAAAATCTTTATTTTTAAAAAATAGACCTGGGATTTCTAATGGGAACCTTTTTTCTTCAGCCTCGAAGATGTTTGAAGAAAGGAGAGCAAAAACAGTTTCAAAAATACTAAATAAATAAAGAAACTCCAAAGGAAGTTTTACATACTAATAGTACATTATGTTGTATCCACGCCTCTGTGGAGACATGATATATCAGTATATTCACATGTTCTGTCGACTTTATATTATGACTCTTGATTCATTTCGTCACGGACTTAGCTCTGACGTCAAGTATGGTTTGTAACATGAAGCCATCTCATATCCACAAAACAATTAGTAATTATTTGATGTTGTATTTTAAAATCGCATGATTAAATTTTCCTTATCGTTTATGGATAAAAAAAAGTTTTCCAATTTGTATTTGATAGCAACAAGACGTGGAAGGGCTTATAGCCTAATTATTACAAGAGCTCCAGTAGCATTTCAGGTCTTGGGTTTGACTTCTCGTGAGAGCAAAATTTTTAAGATTTAACGGGGTTGCGCTTTTAGTAGTAGGCGACATGGCCGTCAATAGCGGAGTGCTAGTGATGACTCCGTCAATTTCAAAGATTTGTGTGCTTGCGTACATATATTTATAAGAGTGAATGTGCGTGTGTTATGAGTGTTTAAGTTGTACTGTATAATCGAAAAAAAATTTGATAGCAGCAAAGCGTGAATTTGTTGTACTTATTGCTGCTTAGGTAGTAAATGTGGATAGCCACACCGAACAAGCGGATGATGCCACACGCTGGCATCACTGCATCAGGTTTCCGGTTACCGGGATCCCGCCTTGCTTTTAGCCGAGTCGGATTGCAAGCTCTACCACCGTCACTCGTTGACGGGAGAAAGCGAGAGTTTTGGGGGCAGTGAAATTCCCCAATGAGTGCGGCGAAGCTGAAAAGGGAGCAGTAAAAACAATTTCTTTTCCAGTTTTTCTTTTAAGTCTTTTATACTAGGTATAGTTATAGTATCTGTGTACGCAACACTCACACCACAACACACACCTACACCTACCACGCACATGCCTAGCCTTATAACTACACACAGCGTCGTCGAATACCGTGTCCTTCCAGAGATTACCAGAAACCATCAGTGTGCGACGACGGACGTCGCATTCCTTTTGTAGTTCCACGCGAAGAGAGGCACCTGCAAATTTAATATTTGTGGGGACAGTCCCCGATGAGGTACGGGGGCAGAGCGAACACAGCGCTCTTGCCACTCGCGCTACGCGCGGTCCTCAATTTCTTTTCCAGTTGGAAAAGGGTGCGGCGCGAAGCCAAAAGCAAGTGCACGGCTCAGCGGCCCCTGGAGACGAAGGCGAAGCTTGCTGCTGACTCACGCGGCGACGGCGGCGGCGCCTCTCGTCGTCTTTATATAAATAGCGACGCGCCCCGCCGCCCTCTTCCCATCCCCTTCGCTTGCCGCAGGTTCCGTCCAACCAACCGCACGTCAGCCAGTCGGTCACATCGCTCGCGCGCGCGCGGAAGGGGAGAAGCCCGGGGCCGCGCCGCTCCGACGCTGCGTCGCGGGAGCAGGCCGCCGGGGGAAGAAGAATGGCGGGCGCGGGCGGGCGGAAGAAGCGGGTGGGGCAGTACGAGGTGGGCCGGACCATCGGGCAGGGCAGCTTCGCCAAGGTCAAGTTCGCCGTCGACTCCGAGACGGGCACCGCCGTCGCCATGAAGGTGCTTGAGAAGGACACCATCCTCACCCACCGCATGCTGCACCAGGTAACCGGCGTCGAGCCCTCGTCCTCATCCGCTCTCCATCTCTCTCACTCTCCCCCGCTACAAGCACAAATCCAAATCGGATTCTTCCAACTCCCCATTTCTGATTGATCCAAGCACCCGCCTTTTTATTTTTTTTTTCATTTCTCCTGCCTGCCCTTTTGATGGGCGAGACGCGGATGTTCCGTCACAAAGGTGGGGAATTCCGGTGCGCGGCGCGGAATATACCTCGAGAACAACGCATGCCACACAGTAAACCCCACCAACTCGCGGGCGCCTCTGCCTGATGATTACGTTAATCCAAGCAAAGCACCACCACACGTTCTTGGTTTTCTTTTCCAATGTTTGTCACTTCCCAGTCGATTTGAGCTTTCGTGTCGCGTTCGACACAAATTTTTTGAGGAGGGGCCGATTCTCTGCGTCATTTGAGGCACTAGAAACACATGTACCCGATGTGGACGTGGAAAGTGGGTTGACTTGAGCAGCACTTTCAATGGAGTTTTTTTCCCCGGAGCAAATCAATGGAGTTTGGAACATGCTTGCGATCCTTGTCTTGTCCCGGCAATTCTTTTCAGAGCATCTGTTTGAGGGTGCTACTTGAATCATGTTGTGTGAGATGAAAAGATTGTTAGGACGACACCGGATTGGTAAGGAAAGAGCTTATGCTCTATCCAAGACCAGGGAGGATCAACAGTAGTCTCTTGTTACTTAACGATGTTTCATGCGCTCATCCATTCCGTTTGTACTTTACGCATGTGTTTGGTATGATGGTTCTAGAAATCGGAAAATAACCACAGGCAGTGAACCAGATTAGCATTGACCAGATTGATTGAACTGTTCCAGATTTTTGGTTAATTTTAGTCTGAACATACATTTTGAGATAGTTATATTTTTATTTTTGTCCGTTCTCCGGAGTAAGCACCGTCCCTTTCGATATAGTTTATATATTTACTTTTATGCTTTTAGAAGTGAGCATGATCTGCTTCACCAGTTCACTACATACCTTTGTTATTCGAGCTCACCATTCTTGTTTATTTGCAGATCAAAAGGGAAATATCAATAATGAAGATTGTTAGGCATCCGAACATAGTTAGGCTTAACGAGGTATTTCATAAACATGCTTGCAACTTTCTTTGTTTACTTATATGGCTGTTTATCTGAAATTCGCCACTTGTAATTTTTTATGTTCGCTGTTACCAGCTTCCTTTCCTCATTAGCATTTTGATTGTTGCAGGTTCTAGCTGGCCGGACAAAGATATATATAATTTTAGAACTTATCACTGGAGGTGAACTGTATGATAGAATAGTAAGAGATGCTACAACATTACCTATTGAGTATCTTAGTCGCTCATTACTCCTTTTTGTGCATAATAAGTGAATTCTACTGTGAACAGTAACAAAAAGCCCCATTTTTTTTTTTACAAAGCATGTCTTCTAGTTATTTTAGAAGTAATTCTACCTCTCCCAGATAGCAATAATGTTGCTTTCCCACTGTTCTACTATGCCCCTTTCTGATTGCTGGATGAGTTTCTGTATGTGAAACCCTGTTCCATATTAAAATGTCAACCATATGTACAAGAAACTTGGTCTGAATGGATAAGGATCGTCACTTCCTAATGGGAAGTTGAAGAAACCTTTTTGGTTGCCTGCACTCTTTATTATGAGTAAAATGGTTATATGATCCAGTCAACCAAAAAGTTCACAGCTGTAAAGTAAATGAGACTTAAGGACAATCCATTGGTAACCGCATATAACTTAGAGTTTACATTTTTTTTAGGAGCATAGAAGCGTTTGTTGGTTGGCTTCTTCTTTATAGTAAATAATAGTCATGACTAATATCATCAAATATCTGTAGGCCCGGCAAGGAAAGCTCGGCGAGAATGAAGCTAGGAAATATTTCCAGCAGCTTATCGATGCCATTGATTATTGCCACAGCAAAGGAGTCTATCACAGAGATTTGAAGGTTCTTTCCATATAATAGATAAATGCATCATTTTGTTTTGAGTTGTTCACTACTGCAATTTTCTCACGCTAAACTATTTGTTCCTTCTTCTTTAGCCTGAAAACCTGCTTCTCGACTCACGTGGAAACTTAAAAGTTTCTGACTTTGGACTTAGCACACTGTCCCAAAAAGTAAGTTTAGGTGATTTCTGTTGTTGGAGCTGCCTAGTTATTATTGTTGTTGTTGTTGTACTGAGCTGACCAAAAGCTTTCTGCTCAGGGAGTAGGCCTTCTTCACACAACATGTGGAACACCAAATTATGTTGCTCCTGAGGTATGGATTGTTGCTTGCCTTTTGCTGATGTTTTATAAAACAACCTAAACATGACGTGCCTGACGAGTTGCTCTCCACTGAAAGAAAATGGGATATAATTGATTTTCTGTTACACAGTGCACATAGTAGATATTTTACATCCAATTGCTTTTAGTGTCTCCAATCGTTTCTCTCTCTTGTCAAGTCACTTTCTTCTCACACACTTCTCTCTAAGAACAAATCTGAGGTCTGTAAATGCATATCCATTTTGAACTCTTAATTTGGATCACTATTGTAGGTGCTAAGCAGCGATGGCTACGATGGATCTGCAGCAGATATTTGGTCATGTGGTGTTATTCTTTACGTTTTAATGGCTGGTTACCTTCCCTTTGAGGAAAATGATCTTCCAACCTTGTATGATAAGGTGGTCTTTTCTAATGTACAATTGTGCATAGATCTTTATATCCCATATATGTTTATCCGCTCCATTATTTTTCTCATGTTAGACTGAAATTTGACACCTTCTTTTTTGTTTTTGGCATTTCAAGATAACTGCAGCTGAGTATTCCTGCCCGTATTGGTTTTCTGACAGCGCAAAGTCACTGATCCATAGAATACTTGATCCAAATCCAAGAACAGTAAGTACAAGCACAAGCTTGTTTAATTCATTTTCTAATATCTGGAGCAAAGTTTATCTTGTGACCTAGAAGCTTCCAGAAAACTTTGGCCACCAGTTAGTTACATTCAACCCACTCTTTCCATCAAATAGTGGAGGCGGAGGAATTCTGTATAAATAATTATTCATATACTTTTAGTTTTAGTGCTGTGACATGTTTCGTGGATCTTGTATGCATAGCTGATGCAGAAAGTTGTTATAACAGAATGCATATCTAGTCCAAAGCAATCTTTCATCTAGCAAAGAAATTTTAGTTATCTATATTTGCAAATTAATGCTGTTAGAGTTTTATGTCCTCGCATTGTCTGATGCAGCGTATCACTATTGAGGAAATAAGGTCGGACCCATGGTTTATAAAGAACTACGTAGCCATTAGGCGCGGTGAAGATGAAAATGCCAATCTGGACGATGTACAGGCTGTTTTCGACAATATTGAGGTATGTGAGTAAATTTTCAATCGATGCATTTGTGACTAAAGTATTAATTGTTGCATCTATGGCTTGTTATGTAAATTTAGCTATCTCTTGTTAGGAAAAAAAAAGTCTTCTTCTTCCAGAGTCATCTGAAAGTTGCCTATGATACCATTGTCCATTTGAAGGTATTGTTTTTTACTGTTTATTTTATACTAAATTTCTTGCTTCAGGACAAGTATGTCACTGAGGAAGTGACTCAGAAGGATGGCAGTGGTCCTCTTATGATGAATGCCTTTGAGATGATTACACTGTCTCAAGGTTTGGATCTTTCAGCTTTGTTTGATAGGCAACAGGTAATTTCTGTCTCTTTTTAGTCAGCATGTTGGGCTACTTAATATGATATTTTTAATTTATAGTAATGTTTATAAGGTGGTGTATGATTATTGTGTTGAGATTTGAATTGGACCTGCCTGCCTTTTCTCCCTTAGTGATGTTTTAGAAAAAAAATATATAACTACACCTGGTGCTTTGCTGGCGTTGACTAAAATTTCCTTAGTTTCCATAAAGCTAGGTTAGAGATAGAAAACTTATCAGTGTTTTTCCTTTTCTAGCAAAATCAATGTCCAGGACTGTGTTTTCTGCTTGTTCTTGTGTGGGCAGTTCCCTTGATAAATGTCACTTAAGTATCACAGAGGGAAGCAACTAATATACAACAAATACCAAACCTTGCTCTCGCTTATGTTGTAAGCAAACAATGTGAAAAATTTGGCCTACCAGCTTGTTCAAGCAGCAGTCTAACGCCATCACACGACAGCAACACAACTCAACCACGCCTTCTAGACTGCAATATTTGATGATGTAAAGTTTTGCAATTCAGAGGGAGTGCCATTTAACTAACACTTTTGAGCAATCGGGCATTGTTCAATAGCAAGAAAGCAAAGTAAACAGTTCAAGGCTGCTTGAGTTTGGTAGTTTTGGAATCCATGGCTAATTCATGTGTCAGAAGACAGATCAACTTTCTTATGTTTTCCGATACATGTAGAAACGGACCTATGTGCATGCCGGTTTTGTTTGGATCCATGGGTTTGGATATCTCCATATTGTGTTTTATTGTTTGCTTTATGAATAACTCCAGTGCATATGAAGAAGCACATTTTGTGGGCCCATGCCTCATGCATCACACTTCGTTCTGTAGGAGTTCATCAAACGTCAAACTCGTTTTGTCTCAAGGAAACCAGCTAAGACTGTAGTAGCTGCAATTGAAGCTGTTGCTGAGTCCATGGGTTTCAAGGTCCATTCCCAGAATTACAAGGTAATTGTGGAATTGTTGCTTGAAGAACATCTGTTGAATTAACATTTAGCTTTTATTATCTTGATAATGTGCTGATGCATATTTGCTAACCTTGCAGTTGCGTCTTGAAGGATTATCCTCTAACAGGATGAGCCCGTTTGCTGTTGTTCTAGAGGTAATCTCTCATCCAACCCTTTAATTTGTCTATTGTCTTCGCCAACTTTATACAATCATGTTCATTCTGTGAAGTGCACTTTTACCAGGTTTATGAAGTTGCTCCTTCTCTATTCATGGTCGATGTTCGAAAGGTTGCAGGTGACACTCTGGAATACCACAGGGTCAGTTTCTTTTTCATCTCATCCTTCATACTAATTGACTATCTGTCATCGTTGTTGCTGAAGGATAGCATTGTGGAATATGAGTATTAGCAGATAATTTTCCTAGATTGCGTTGCGCTTGTTGTATGACTCTGAACTAGATGGCATTGATACAGGAAAGTTGACCTTTTTAGTTGCAAAAGTACACTGAGCATGATATGTTGACCTTTTAGGCCTAGTGGGAAGTTGGAAGCTATATTGGTCATAAGCTCAGGATTTGTAAATTAAGCAGTCAAACATGCATTTGTACCTCTCTGTGTACCCTAATCTATGTGGAAAAGCTACTTGCAACAATTTGTGCAGTTTGCAGTTTGATATTAGAAAATGTGGAATTAGGAAAAGAATAAAATGATTACAACAATATCAAGTTGTTATTTCATTAAAAAAAACCTACTGGCTTGAGTTTGATATTAGAAGTTGTTGTTCTTTGTTCTGCTTTCTGATTAGGGTCTTTCAACTGCTACTAACTTGGATGTTATATTGCAGTTTTACAAAGACCTATGCAGCAAGCTTGACAGTATAATCTGGAGGCCAATAGAAGTTTCCGCAAAGTCCACGCTGCTGAGGACGACCACCTGCTAGCCTAGCACTGATGCTGTAAGCCAGTAACACCCACATCACTGATGCAAAGCTTCTTCCAAGTCTGGCAATGCTCTTTAAGCTGGGATTCATGACGATTTCTGAAGCTGCTTTTCGCAGGCGACATATGTACCATAGCTGAGTGTTTAGTTGATCAGACAAGGCAGCTTACGCGTCTGATGTTTGTAGCGTTAATTAGTGTAGATAGTCTGTATAGTGCCAGTTGTGCAGTCAGAATCGATTCCTTGGTTGTGTATCTAGGCAATAAGCTGTGTCACGTGAATCCTTGATAAAATCCAAGATCATTTGACTTTGTGAGGAGCACATCATTCTGCTGCCCCAGGCTGAAACTGAATGACTTGTGGACTTGGAGGAAAACTGTTTGGAGTGCAAAATGATAGCGAGCAAGAGGCGTTGCCGGCGCGGCGTAGAGGCAGCTACATCGGTTCTGTTTAGACTCTTGCGCTACGACGTTGTGATGTGGCCATCATTTGGCTTACAGACAGGGTTTGTGTTCCCAGCATTCTGTCGGTTGATGGAGCACAAACAGAGTGCAATGCAAGTGTGGATGGAGCTGCAAGGAACAGGGTCGCTTCAAGCCTGCTCGCTCGTCTTGTGGCGATCAATGACTCATCGAACATCCAGTCGGTGGAGAACTCGAGCTGCCTCTCATTCACTTACCTGTTTTCTTAGCAGTAGACATTTCCCCCCTCCTTGTTTCGGCCATAGAAAAGAGAGAATGTAACACATGTTGATACTTGATAGGGACCATCAATCTGGGTCATTTGGATGTATAACCGGCGTTTACCTCCCAAAGTCAAACAAAGTGTCACGGGTCGAACTCTCGATGTCATGTTGTTCATCAGTCACCACTGATGCAAAGTTCAGATTAAACTGCACGCGGTGCGCAAATGTCAAATCCCGGGAGCACGAAATCGACGAGCTTTATTCAAGGAAATGACCGGTAATGTTAACATTTCGGAAATCAAAACCCATAGCAACAGGGAACGCGCAGGGAGGATGAACATTTCGCACGCTCATAGAGTACCTGGCCTAGAGCTTTTGCTTGGACTACTAGCACGCCACTTTACCAACTCAGGCAGGAGCACGGGCACATAAGCGAAGGAACTGCTAGATAGGGGGTTCGAATACAAGTTTCAAGGAGTTTGTCAGTAGTCTTGGTTGCGGCTGCCTCACCTAGAACTCAGAGTTGTCTGGTGGTTGTTTGGAGAATTTCAGTACATACCTGTCTCGCACACAGCTAAATGAGCTGTAATGATTCGAGTTCTACAGTTAAAAGGGCGCCGAAGAACTTATGTAATTTTAGCTTACGAGGTGGCATTTTTTAAGCTCTATTTTTCAGTCCAATCAGTTCAAAAGCACTGGGATTTTGTGTTCCTTCCTTTTGGGCATGAGAACTGGTCGAAACATATTGATTTGTGCATAACAAGAAAATCTTACTCGCACTAGCATCAGTTCTAAGCCATGTCTAGAAACCCAACA
The DNA here is from genome assembly GCA_007726485.1 of Eragrostis curvula. NCBI lineage: Eukaryota > Viridiplantae > Streptophyta > Magnoliopsida > Poales > Poaceae > Eragrostis > Eragrostis curvula. The sequence goes on along the minus strand of CM017441.1, from coordinate 4,449,560 downwards.
TGACTGGACGATCCTGGTCTGAGTTACAGTTCAGTGTGCATAAATGTTACTCACAATTCACATGCACACAAAAAGCTTCCCTGTAGGATAAGGATTTCACTTTGCATAATGAAACAGAACAATGTTGTGATGATGGTATAATATGATCAGAGGACACAAAAATTTGAATAGAAATACAAACTTTATTATTTTCCGAAGGTTGCAAAGATTACAGTAGTCAACCATCTGCCTGCAAAATCAGGTCTTTGGAAAAGAAAATCAACCACACAAGGCTGTCATGGCAAGGTTCTCTCCAGTAGACACCTTTGTCAGGGCAGATACCCAAGAACATAGGCAAACCGTAAAGACATCGTGAACTTGCAGCCATCCATGAACATACGCACTTGGAGAAATTGCAGACACCAAAGAAATGGAACTAACCATCATCTCGACTGGCTACACCGACAATAGAACTTTCTATAAATTCAAGACGGGCGTGCTCTTCTCCGCCTGTATTGCTGAATGGCTCTACTGCATTTCCTCTGTCGTATGCTGGCTGTTGAAATTGCTGACTGCGTCGCTTGGGCTGCCAACAAGCGGGCCACGCCATCGCCGCCCACGCAGCTGCGGGCTCGCAGCACAGGCGCCTCCATTGTAGAGGTGCGGATCACGTCAACATGCCCACCCCGGCCAGTACGAGCTCAGTCGTCCACGGAGGCGCGATGGTGGGGGAATGGCGCGCGGCTCCAGAGTCCGGTCGTAGGCGGGGAGAAGATGAGCGGGGAGGCGTCGGTGCATGTTCTTGAGCAGGGGGTTGGTTGACGGGATGAGGATTTGTGCTTCCGGAGGGCCGAGGGAGGCGAGGACGCCGGCGGCGAGCGGGGCGGGGTGCCGGCGGCGGCAGAGGCCACCCGAAACAGAGGCCAGGGTCCAATTTCTAATTATTTTGACCCAAATAAGGGGGCTATGTGTAAATATTTGGATCGCGACTATTAATCGCGGTCCAAACCAGAGTTCTATATGTAAATATTTGAATCGCAACTATTAATCGCGATCTAAATTAGGAGGCGATGTGCAAATAGTTGGATCGCGACTAATAGTCGCGATCCAATCAGGGGTCTATATGCAAATAGATGGATCGCGGTTATTTCTCGCCGCCGTCGGTGACCTTTGCTCTGGCCTCCGTCCGCCCCCGTGCCCAGCCTCGGCGGCGCCTCCCTGCCGGGTCGAGAAACAAAGCCGCCACCCTCCCTTTCCCCGACGCCGGCGCGCCCGCACCGCGGCCATCGCCCTCCCGTCCGCCAGCAGAGGGAGCGAGGTCTTCGCGGCGCCGATGGCTCGTCGGATCGATTCGACGTACCTCGACACGCTCTTGGCTGGGCGTAACGATGCTGCGCGCCGCACTGGCCGCCGGCGGTGGGTGGTTGTGAACAACAGAGAGGGGCAGCCACGACGACACGCGGCGTTGAGGCGTCGGCGTTAGGGGTGGGCACAAAAACCGATACCCAAACACCGAAACCGAAAAAACCGAGACCGAGACCGAAAAAACCGGAATTTCGGTCTTCGGGTACTTGTTTGGGTAGTACCCTTGGGTAACCGAATTTTATTGTTTAATTTCGGGTAGTACCCTTGGGTACCCGAACTACCTAAACTACCCAAATTAGTATGATGATGTAGGATTTAGCACATAGACTCAAACCATGGTCACATAACATCCTTTGTTACTCATTCATCATATTCATGTTTCTCCTATCATATAATGTTAACTCATTATCAAGTTGATTGCATAGTGTATTTTAGGTATAATCAAGTTTATTTCATTTTTTTCTCTAAAAATTAATGCTAATTTGGGTAGTTTGGGTATAACCGAAGACCGAACAGAAATTTAGGTATCTAAAGTTGTCGGGTACCCAAATTTTTGTTGTAATTTCGGATAGCAATTTTAAATAACCGAAAATTAAGAAGACGAAAAAACCGGACCAAAACATCGGTATGACCGAACGCCCACCCCTAGTGGGCGTGGCACCATGGTAATGTGACCCTGGCGCGGCGCCGTCGAGGCAGCTCCATCCGTTCTGTTTAGACTCCTTGCGCTACGACATTGTGGTGATACCATCATTTTGCTTAGCAGACAAGGTTTGTGTTCCCAGCATTCAATTGGTTGATTTTGGAACACAAACAGAGTGCAATGCATGTTTGATGGAGCTGCAAGGAACTGATGCCCAATCGAGCTGCCTCTCAATCTCGTACCTGCTTTCCGAACAATGACATTCCCACTCCTTTTTACGCCATAGAAAAGATAATGTGGCACACATGTTGGTACTTGGGTAGAAATTATCTATCTGGGACCATTTCAATGTCTAAACGGCGTTTAGCTCCCAACTATAAACAAAGTGTCACGGGTGCTAAACCACACAGAACTCTTGATGTCATGTTGTTCACCAATCACCACTGGTGTCAAGTTCAGATGAACCTGCACGCCGTGCGCAAATGTCAAATCCTCGGAGTGCGAAAGCGATCACCGAGCTTTAATCAAAGAAACGACCAGCAATCTTAACACTTGGTCAGGCCAGTGGCGCAAGTTTTGGGACAAGTGCATGAACCAGAGTCGTAAACAAGTCGGAACAAAAAATCCAGGGAATGCGCAGGGAGGATGAACACTTTGCGTGCGTCTTACCTGGTCTAGAGCTTTTGCTTGGACGACCAGGATGCCACTTTGCCAACTCAGGAAGGAGCACTGGCTCATCGTCAAAGGAACTGCTAGATAGGGGGTTCATATCCAAGTTTCAAGAAAATTGTCAGTTGTTTGGAGAATTTCGTCAAATGGCTGTCTCGCATACAGCTACTGAGCGGTAATGATTCAAGTTCTCCAGCTCAAACGGCGCTGAAGAACTCGTGTCCTGTTAGCATACGAAGTGGCAGTTTTTAAGCTCCATTTTTCAGTCCAATCAGTTCAAAACCACCGGGATTTTCTTTCCTTTTTTTTTAGGCATGACAAAAAGTTCATACAGTTCAGTAACATCAGTTCCAAGCCATGTCTAGAAACCCAGAATGGCTGAACGATCCTGCTCTGAGTTCGTACAGTTCAGTGTCTAAAGATCACTCACAATTCATAAGCACAAAAAAAGTTTCCATGTAATATAAGGATCTCACTTTACATAATGAAACAGCACAATATTGAAATTATGGTACAATATGATCACAGAGCACACAAGACAGGAACAGAAATACAGACTTTATTATTAAGGTTGCAGAGATTACAGTAGTCAACAATCTGCCTGCAAAATCAGGTCTCTGGAAAAAGAAAAACAACCACACGAGGTTGTCAATTGTCATGACAAGGTTCTCTCTACTGGATACCTTGTCTAAACCAGATCCCCAAGAACATAGGCAAACTCTCAAGACACCGCAATAGCAACCACCCATGACCAATAACACACTGCACACGACTCAATCTGTAACATACGCACTCAGAGAGATTGCAGACACCGAAGAAATGGAGCTAACCATCTCGACTGGTGACACCGACAATAGAACTTGCTATAAACTCGAGCGTTGGCATCTGCAACTCCATAACCAGAAGTACTGGAAAAGAAGACACTTGACAATACTTGAGCTCCAAACATGACTTGATAAACTGCATGGTGGTATGAAAACTGTGGTCACAAGGCTTAGATTGGGATGGAGGGGCAGGGTGCCATGTTAATGGCAGCCGAAGGCTCAAAGAACAGACATCCTCACAGGAGGATGCCTGCAAAAAACAAGCCTTGGCGAAAAAAGCCCCTCCAGAAAACAACCAGCCCTGAGACACACATAGGAAACCCACCATGACACAAACACGAGCCAAAAACCAGATGCTATGAAGCTTGACTTAAGTAATACTACTGCTGCTACTGCTACGGTCGTATATTTGCATCTGGAGAAGGTTGACCGGCATCTCCAGCAACTAATCACCTTCTTGTTCCTCTAAGCAAGGATGTCACACCGCCAGAGTTGCTTCTCCAGTGATGCAATGTTATGGTTGCCAATGAAGTTGAACTGAAGATTGAGTCCCTCCAAAGATGAAGACATGCTGCCTAAGAAAGGAACACTCTTTTGGGTGACCATCATACAGCCAGACAGTGAGAGGATACGAAGCTTGAGCTGCTTTGCTGAAGATAAGACTGCAACACCATAGTCACTGACCATGCAATTTGAAAGATCAAGCTCGGCAAGCTGGCTGCAGCTCTCAGAAATGGCAAACAGACTTGCATCAGTTATCTTACTGCAGCCCTCAAGACTAAGGTGTGCCAGAGAAGTGCCGTGTGCCTTCACCAATTCAGACACAGCTGTATCTGTGAGATTCTCGCAACCATTCAAATCAACATTGACCAAACCACTCTCGGAACTCTTGATCAATGGAAGGAAGCCATTGTCAGTAACTGCACCAAGACCACTCAAATTGACATTCTCCAATCGAGGGCAGATCATGCCCACCACAGCCAAGCTGGCATCAGTGAAACCTGGGCAATCCTTGATAGTCAGGGAACGGAGAGACTTGCATACCGGAAGCTGTGCAGGTGCAGAGCAGATGTCCTTGATACCGATGCACTTGACCAAAGAGAGAGCCTTAAACTTCGGGCTGCAGTTGAGGAGGAAAGCAAGAATGCCCATTAGAGTAACCTTGTTGCATTCTTCGATCTGCAGATTCTCCAGAACCTTCGCTGACGCCGCAAATTCCTTGAGACAACCATCTGAGACCTTGCTGCACTTTTTGAGGTGAATAAGCTTCAAACTTGGGCAGAATTTGGCGATAGCAGCAAGGGCGAGATCTGTGAGCCCCGGGCAGGAGACGACAGTCATACATCTGAGCTTCTGCAGGCCCAGGGCATTGGCCATCACCCAAAATCCCCTCTCACCAACAACAGGGAGGCGAGCGAGAGTGAGATCCGTGATTGCCTTCCCATAGTACCCAATCACGGCAAGAGAGGCATCAGTGATGTTCAAACCCTGGAGCCGGACCTTGGCCAGTGACACGGTCGCCGAGCAGATGAGGCCAGACACACCCTGATCATCAACATGTGCACAATTCTTGATGTTAACCGCCTGCAGCTTTGCGCAGCACCGGCTAATTGCCTTGAAGCCCTCGTTGGCAACACCAGAGCACGCCTCAATGGTCAGCGACTTCAAGTCCGGGCACCCCTGAGCAATCGCGACAAGGCCCTTGTCTGTGACCAGAGGGCAGCCAGTGATGTCGAGACGCTCCAGCAAGTGGCACTCGGCGGCGATCTCAGCGAGCCCGGCATCTGTCACCTGCGGAACATCCCACAAGGCAAGTGAACGGAGAGCCGGGCAGCCCCTGGCGAGCGCAGAGAGGCCGGCGTCGGTGACGCCACGCGTCGGGTGGCTCCCACGGACGGAAACGCTGACGAGGTGGCCGCGGAGCGCATCACCGACGGCAGCCGCCGTGAGGCGGGCGTCCGTGGCCTCCTTGCCCTCGAGAGTCCTCTCGAGGTCTGCGTCGTCGCACATGAACTCGTCCTCGTCCTCGCCGAGGTACTCCTGGTTGAGGTCCGGCACGGCTGGGGCCAGCACGGTCTCGGAGGCGCGGATGCCGGCGAGGAGCGCAAGCCAGCGGCGGGAGACGCACGCGGACGCGCACCGCGCTCGGGGGCTCTGCACGCGGCGCAGGACCTCGAAGAGGCACGCGTCCGGGAGCGCGTCGAGGGACGGCTCCTCCCTCTGCTTCTGCCTCTTGGGCGCAACCGCAGTCACGGCCTCGTCCGCCGCCGACGCGAACACGCGCTTCCTCGGCCGGACGCCGCCGAAGAGAGCCGAGCCGATAGCTCCATCACCTAATCAAAGAAACCAACCAAACAACCATCAGCACGGTCCAAGAAATCCAATCCCCACCGCCGTAGCTTGCAATCTCACTAATCCTTCCAAGATCACAGGAAAACAGGGAAATTTACCTCGATATCCGTGGAACGGAGACATGCTGATTCACCAAAAGATCAAGAACGCCGTCTGGGACGCGGAAGCCTCCAAGAACGCCGCAAGAACCGAAACGAAGAGGAAAACAAACGGGAAGCACCAGGTGGCTGGGGAAGGAAGAGAGACGGGAGAAGCAGATGGCGCCGAACCCTATCGCCTTGCCGCGACAGGGAAAAAATGGCGGGGGGAGGAGGAAGGGGCCGGTTTGGGGGAGGGCGGAGGAGGACGAGGTGGTGCGGTGATGGAGGAGGACCGACGGGTGGCGCCGGCTTTTTATGTGGTGGCTGCCCAAGGAAGCAAGTTGCCCAACTTGGGGCGCTATTCTTTGCACCTCCCTCTCATCTGGATCTGCCCTGCTCGGTTCATTGAACCTCTTTCTCTCTCTGACTGGAGCTGGAGGAGATGTACACTGTGCTGGAAATTGAAAATTCGACCGCTTTCAAAAGGTTGATGATGTGATTATGAAATCGGAAACTTGGCTATCGATGGAGAATGTTTCTGGAAGTAGTAGTAGCTCTTTTTGTTTAACAGAACGGCGCAAGCAATGCTGATATACAGGAAATATGTAAAGGCTGAATAAACTAGTAAGGCCCCCTTTGGAACGCAGGATTTTCACAGGAATTGTACAGGAATTTCACAGGAATCAGTTGACTGTTCACATGAAAAACGCAGGAATAGGAAAAAATCCCGCGTTCCAAAGGGGGCCTAAGAGTGTGTCTAAGCATTCTGGCATATATATGGATGGAACTTTGTTTGGGAAATTTTATGGATAATTTGAAATACTGTTACAGGTGGCTTTTTAAAAGTTGGCTAGCGATGGAACTTTGTTTGGGAAATTTTATGGATAATTAGGATTCTGGCATATACCTTTTAAGACTCTGTCTGGCATTTACGGCGAATTTTTAAAATGTTTATTCATTTCCTATTTTGTTTCTTATTTGTATATGAGAATATCTTTTTGCGATCTTTAACAATAAAACGCACCATTGATGAAAATATCTATCGAACTAATTAGTAGATTTAAACTTACAACGTGGCGTAGCACAATGCAAACAAGAGACTAATAAATCAGGGTGGAACGTTTGCATTCCGAGTATGGCATTGGAGCAGCAAAATTCTCCAGAACGAACGCTAAGAGAACTTCTACGGACAACAACAAATAAAGAAATGAACGTCATAATAAATTTCCGAAAATTTGAGCATAGAGTAATCCCATGTGAGGCGCGCGTCCGGGCCGTCCGGCCGCCACCCGTTTCCGCCCCGCCGTCCAACTACTGGAACCAGACGCGTACCCACTGGAACGGAACCTCGGTTCACGCACCCAGCCAGCCCAACCCACCCGCGTGCATGCACGCACAGCCAGCCCCCTTGCTGCGTGTTCCGTTCCGCGCGAATGCAGGGAACTTGGACGCCCGCGCCCCGGCCGGTGGGGCCCGGGCCCAACGCACTTTTCTTTTTGCTCCTTTCCTTATTTATTCTCAGCTTACCAACAAAGCACTCGATTATTAAGCATCCTTGTTTGGAAAATAAAGACAGATTAGCCAGATGCATCGCATGTAACCAGCCTCCTTCTACGCCACACAAGTGGTGGCTTTTGTTTTCGTTTCTTCTCTCCTAATCCACGCACACTAGTTGGTCGTTGCTGATCAATGTGATCATCATCAGGCCTACATGGCCACCTTATATAAGATTAATCCACGCGGCTTGGGACGACCTCCTGCTGCTATCAAACGTCGATAGTTATGGCACGGCGCCTTGTGTGCAGAACAGTCTCTTACACGTGGGCCCAGGTGCTTGCTATGACCCACGTGCAAGTGGACGTTTGGAATGGTTTCAGTTTCACAAATTATATATGCTCATATCAAGAGAACTGCAATGGGTTTCAGAGAGAGAGAGAGAGCGCTGCAGTGCAAAATTTATGGCTGCTTAACCGGCCCTGTGGGCCGGTAAGCATGGCGATCAAGTTGTGATTTGTTTGACCAACCAATTGATCAACCGTACGCTTTTTTATATGTATTCCGTGTCATGTAGTGAGCCTAGTAGGGTTCGGTACAGTGTACGCGACGGTTCCAAGCTCAATGATGCATGCATAAGTACATTCTAGTCCACTCATGCGACGTTATTATCATTTCTTTATGAATACATGATGTGATTAGATTAGGTGGGTTCAAAATGTTATTAAGTTTCTGGCGCATAAGCAAGATTTAATTTCCAGCAACCCTTCTTCGTCGATGGTTGCTCCATGCTTACAAACAACACTGTGAACTGAATATTCGTCGCCCTTGAACCTTGGACTTTTATTTTAGGTACCCTGGATTTCATTTAAAAACTGATGATGAGCCAATCGAAGTTCTGACTTTTATGGCGCTCTCTGAAAAACACCCACCAACTTAAATTCAGAGTACGGTGCCAAGTGATCGCTACCGAGGAATATTTTGCTGTGACCTGGTCTCTTTAAGCTAGCCAGGAGAAATTTTACCATTTGTCAAATATAAAAACAATTGGAGGAATTTATGGTTATACTCCTGATAGAGAAATAATTGAAAGAGAAATGTGCCTCTAAATAAGATTACTATCCAATTGGCCATCATTAATTAGGCCTGCCATTTTCTTAGACAGCTCCCTCCATTCTTTGAGCTAAACAACAAAAAAACTAAGTGTTCAGATTCTTGTTAGTACCAGCCGTCCAAACATTTTGGATTGCAACAATACGAATTTAATAGAGCTATATACATCGATCAGTATAGATTCATAGTTTGTATTTGCCATAAAAAATACATCGGTGTAGACACCAGATCAAATTGTCAAACATGTTTTCAGCTCGTCGCCACTTGTCCCTCGGCAGACATCACCTTATTTCGTTCGGCTGGAACACAGAGTCAATTAGCCTATGTCACACCGTACTTAATCTCCCGACAGGAGATAGCCGTTTTGTCAATCTCTGCAGCTGATGTGCAGTGATCCATTGTATCTGCATCTCTGCGAGCTGATCACAGCAAACAGCTGATAAGGTAATGACTTGGTTTGACAAAATGTACAAGTTTCTCGTCGTCATCAAACGATGCTGCTTTGTTCAGTTTCACGCACCACCAGTCATTTCACGCGTACTTGCGTTCTTCTCCAGAAGAGGGGGGTAGGGAAGAAGTCAATAAACGATGCGAAAAATACAAAGCATCTACGGGTCGTGATTGTTTACTCATAAGTTGATGATATATCTACGGGCATCATCGACCTAGAACATCTAGGGTAGTACTTAAGAGAGCTGGTGAGCTAGCATCAATCATCCAAATTCAGTGCATACACCATCGATCACAGTACTACCGAGCATTCATGTATCCGAAGGACACAATGCAACTTGGCCAGTTTATCGTCCTGGCCCTACCACATTGCCACTTGTGTGCTTATTCTGGTTGCATACTTGCATCGGGGAGCTGAATCCAAGCATAGATTTGTAGCAGAGTACAATGATGACCAAAGGAACCACTTGATCTAGTCCTAAACAATAATGAAATGTGAGCTGTTTGCCTGTTTCTCGAGCTTTTCTCTGCTTTGCAAGTTGCTCAGAATACTAATCATCTCCCCTAAAGATGTCGCTTAGTGCATCAATATGGTCCTAACGTTTGTACTGGAACGATATGATTCAGTATATATTTATTTTTGAGTGAAATGCACCAGGGGTCCTTGAACTTGTCTCGGATTCTCATCTAGGTCCCGGTACTTTCAAATGTTAGTTTCTGGGTCCTCGAACTTGTCTCGAGTTCTCATCTAGGTCCCGGTACTCTCAAATGTTGGTTTCTAAGTCCTCGAACTTGTCCCGGGTTCTCATATAGGTCATCGAACTTGCTAATAAGTCTCATCTAGGTCCAAATCACCATTCAGATAGAAAAAAACACATTTTCATATTTCAAAAATACAAAAATTTGTAAAATAACAATTTCAAAGAACACAGTATATTTTTGAATATTGAAAATTTGTTTTATGTCTCTCATGATGCCACGCATTTTTCATATTTGCTGCAAATTTTTGTATTTTTGAAATATGAAAATGTGTGTTTTTTTTAAGCTGAATGGTGATTTGGACCTAGATGAGACTTGCAAATATGAAAAATGCGTGGCACCATGAGAGACATAAAACAAATTTTCAACATTCAAAATATATTGTGTTCTTTGAAATTGTTATTTTATAATTTTTTGTATTTTTGAAATATGAAAATGTGTTTTTTTTCTATCTGAATGGTGATTTGGACCTAGATGAGACTTATTAGCAAGTTCGAAGACCTGTATGAGAACCCGGGACAAGTTCAAGGACTTAAAAACCAACATTTGAGAGTATCAGGACCTAGATGAGAACTCGAGACAAGTTCGAGGACCCAGAAACCAACATTTGAAAGTACCGGGACCTAGATGAGAATCTGAGACAAGTTCAAGGACTCCTGGTGCATTTCACTCTTTATTTTTTAACACTACCTTTTGCAACTATCATATTGATTATTTGTAAAACTTAGTTATGAGTATCTTTGCAAAACAATTAGACGTAAAAAATATAAGTATCTTTTAAATTTAGATATATGTTAGTATCTTTGCAAATATTGATGCTTATAGAAACTTAGTTATATGTATATTTTACCAAAAAAATGTAGATAGAAAAATATTATACATGAAACCACCGATGGAATATGTACAGTGATAAATTACTCCCTCTTTTTTTTTCAGGCAAATTACTCCATCTATCCATAAATATAATCACTTTTCTAATTGATCAAAGTTAAATATTCTTAGCTTTAACCAATAATATCTAAAAAATTATTGGATATAGGAGTTATATAGTGTGATGCATGGTTGGTTTCGCCATCAAGCAATGTTTAGTACAGCAGGTGTTTACACTAATATAGTTACTTACACAAGAAAATCATGAAAAAAATATCATTTGCTTGGCCCAAAATATATGAATAATGTTGCAACAACAACGCTTATTTCGGCTTTGGCCTCTGCTGGGCGTGTTGCTGTTGCAACATTATTCATGTACTGTAGAATGAACTTGTTTTTCACTCTTTCTTCGTGAAATTTTTCTGGCTTGACGGGCTCATGTCATGAAGCTGTTCGTACAGTGTATCTATAGTGCATAAGCCAAAGCCGAAAATAGGTGTGCCAAATAGCCTCTAATTAAGAGGTTGATTTCAAGAGAAGCATAGACCTTGGTCGCGTTGCGAGCTTTTCTCTTTTTTTTTAATGAAATACGTGTTTAAAAAAAAATCAAGTTGAGAAATTGTACCTGCAGTTTTCTCTTAAAAAAAAAAAGAAAAGGTACTGTACATGCATGCGTCCCAATCGGCGGGCAGTAGTACGAGTACAGTACAGCAACGACCGAACCTGACCAATCCGTGTCGTCGCACCTAAGAACGTACGTGTCGCAATCCGAGCGCGCTTTCTGGTGGCGTCCCCTGCAATGGCATTTTAGCTCGGGCAGGTGCATGCGTTCCGACGAAGGAAGTGCGATGAACTTGGCCGAGGCGCTGCGCTTTCCGGGCGGTGGTTTTTGCCGCGCGTCAGTGCGTGCATGCATGTCTTTTTCTTAGCTGGGCCAGCGATCGAGTTTCACCGTGAATGCTATGTGTACTTTGTTTGGATTGGACCTGTTGCCCCGGCCTTTCTTCGTCGTGTCGGTCGCTGTCGATGCCGGCGACGCGTGAGACAACGCCAGGGGAGGTGCATCGAATTAATGTATTTTTACGTCTACGTAACCTTCTTCTTGGCACTGCCACCAGCTGCGAGGATAAGAAGAGAAGAGAAAAGTGTCGTCGAGTTTTGGGAGGATCGAGTGTTTTTCTGTTCCGAGGAAGTAGCTGTCATACATGGAGTGTTTCTTACTAGTACTTCTGAGTCACAAGTACGCTTGTCGGAGAAGCAGACAAATGGGTCCTTTGCGAAACTAGACTGCATGTATATATGTCTGCATAACCATAATGTAAGGATGATACATCACGACAATTAAGCAAAAATCTCCTTAATTATACACGCCAGCAGCGACCCAGCAGCGTAGATGTTTGACAGACGGCGCGAAGAGGACCAGAACAACATTATGTGCTATACTAGCAACCTTGAAGAGGCTCAACTTGAGACCGGTCCTGTCCCGTCTCTCACTCCCCTAGCTAACTTCCACGCGCCCACTTGGTTTTGCAATCTTTATTTTCGCCTTATTGGACCAGACCTTTACACTGTCAATGTACGTTGCATCTCGGGGAGCTTGTCGATCAAGACAACCGATAAATTATTTGCACACTGCGTATACTATAGCGCTCTATGGTGACCAACATGCTTTAGTACTAGAAAAAATATCGATCTATAAGCCCCGAACACTGAATCCAGGTGCAAGTTGTCCAAAGAATAGTAGTAGCTCGAAATTAAGAGCCAATGGCGATGTCCATCAGTTGGCAAGATGGCAGCGTGTGAGTCACAGAGAAAGTTCGACCTCTCTGCAGCTCACGCGGCAATGGTTGCACAGTACGGTTGCTCGGCAAATTGCGACACGCCAACTTGTAAGAGATCGATTTTGAGAGGCAAGCTAGCAGCTGAGATCGAATTGAAGCTGCGTCGTCTTGGACTCTCGCTGCGACGCTGGCCACTTTCACGAACGAGTCTATGGGCAGTTTGGCACGTCCACGTCCGTGTCGCAGTCCCGGCACACTTTTCGCGCCGGGATCGGATCGGAGACGACACGGAGTGCAATGAACCTGGCGAATGCAGCGCGCATTTCGTTGGACCTACTTTTCTTCTTCGTGCGAGCACGCAGGTAGTAAGCCGTTTCCATTGCTTTCCATTGCCGGATACGTACGAGACAGCCGCAATCAAGTCGACTGCAAGATCCATATAGATTCTGCGTTTTTTACTCTTCAGCTAGCACCGTGAGAGAATAATATGGAAGACGAAGACTGACTTTATGTTTTGCACTAACATATATGATGACTAATTTCAGCTGGACAAAGTCTAGTAATTTGACCAGCAGGCTGAGTGCTGACCGAGTACTAATGTACGCTGTTTAACTAGTAGCTTTCTGGTATACTACACTGCGTACACGGTACACTGCTGCTGAGTGCTGACTAATGTACGCTGTTTGTCTCACACGGTAAGTAGACGTACTTGCCAGAGGACAAGCCAACCACGGGCAGGCCGTGCGAGACTGGATAAGTGGATGACCATGCACCTTCTGGCCGGAGATCAGCAGCACCGGGCCGGCTAGCTATATATGGACCTGATCTGCTCCGAATGGCGGCCACTTGGAACATTATTGCGACAACATGCGCATATGGAGATTTTTTTAGCAATTCACTCGTCGAATTAAACAGATCAGGATCGATCATCAGCCCCGTCAAGCAGATCGACGGGCACGTACATGCATGCATCCGCCAGCCAGCAGTTCAGTTGAGCTACTAGCTAGCCCATGCCGCTCGGCTCCGGGCCCTTCCATTCGATGGATGGATCGATCCCTTCCACGGCCACGCCACGATGGAACAGTCATGAAGGACGTCGCCGCGATCTCAACCGCTCGTCGATCGCAGATGCATGCATCCTCCGCGCACGGGCGGCGTACGTCTCCCGTCATCGTCGTCATCCTCCTCTCATCGGTTCTCGCCGCTGGATGAAATAATGCATCGTCCTCCCAAATATATTTTGTAGTATAGTATATATACATATAAAAGCGATAAAACCATGCGCCACTGTAGACTCGTCACACTCTCTGCAGCAAAGGCGCAAGCAACTTGCGACTGGTGTTGTTGCTGCCATGCCTCCACTTGGGCGTCTCTTTCTCCCAATCCCTCCTTTCTTGGACCAGGACCGGCCATGGAGCTTTGAATCCGAGGGGTTAGCAATTTGTACTACTCGTCCGAGGACCAGCATGCAATCGCATCTGGTCCCCAAAAATCAGTATCTTGAGCTCATCAGTTCTTGCAAGTTGCAAATTGTCTCTCAGAAAGACATAAAACTTGCTCGGAAAGGCAAGGCTTAAAGTCGAATATCAAGTTTCATTCTTTCTGGACCACGGCCAAATGGGCGCCGGTGAGCTGAACCTGCCCGTCGATGTAGAAAGATCTATCTGTACAAGGACTAGGCGGGGAACCACTCCAACCTGCTCGTGCGAATAAAATAAGAGTACAATATAGTATGAAACTTTTTATTTAAATAAAATATAATAATGCAATTCATATGTTGAAGCTGCTCAATAAATATTTTTTTGTTGAATATTTTTTGCTTGATGTTTTCTTAAAGTTGCAAACATTCTATTGTCAAACTCGGGAAGGATGGAATTAATAATAGGAACCATATATGACAGATATTTATGCTTTGATATAATTTTAAAGATTGTTTTTATATTTTTATTTTATTTGTATGAATCAAACAAATAAAGACAATGACATCACTGCATCGGAGAAATATAATGCTTTCATAATGCAAAATTATCATTTTCACTACTCTCTATGAGCACATTGCGATGAATTGCATAGTCGAATTGTTATTACAGAGCTTGACTTCATAAGAAATAAGAATATTTTCGTTAAACTTGTCGTGCAAGATATGTTTTCATATACAAGTATGTTTGCAAATTGCCAACTCTCTTCGTCCTTTGACACACAATACCAGCTTTTGCCTCTTGGAAAAACAAATGAGAAAATTTCATGTATGGCCTGAAAAGAAATGGCGTTGCCTTGTATAGCCCTGTGTGAATCGAACTTCCTTCTGAGGCCCCAATCCATTTTTCTGTTCCCTCTGTGGCCTTCCGTAACATCCACCATGAAAAATCTCATGCAACCAATGCGAAAGGTCGTTTATACCCCCAACCCTCTCTCTTTATCATCTGAACTCGATAGGACGAAATAACGATTGAAAAAAAAAGAAGAAAAAACAAACGCGGCCGCGACACGATGGAGGACGACGCCTTTTACAATTACGAAATGAATAATGCTCATTTCGAAGAAATACAATTTTGAAACAAATTACACATGTAAATTAATACTCATATTCACATAATTTTTTTAACAGAAATAAAGTGCATTTCGAGTCAGGGGCAAAATGGTATTTTTATCCTCTAGTTAACACCGTTAAGTCCAAAACTAACAAAAGGACCATGGAAGGAACTCAAAACTGATTTTAGACCTTACAAATTCAATCCTAGAAAGGACATAGAAGGCAACGCTATTTCTTTTGAGGCTATACAGAGAATTTCCTCCTTACTTAACTGGCCTAGTTGCTTTGGACATGTAAGATAGAGAGACTCATTTCAAGGTAAGCAGAGAAAATGCTGGACGTGTCTCGGTCGATCGGTGGGCAGTACATCAACGACCGATGAATCGAATGCACCGTTGTCGGGAGCGGTACCTTTTGGCGTTCCCGGCACAAGCAAGTGGCGCACGTACCGGCCGGCGCGCGGAGCTGGATAGATGCATATGCTTTTGTCCTGGTTCAAGTGCAATGAACTTGGCAACGCTTTCCGGGTGGTTTTTGCCGTGTGTGCTGCGTTTCCTTGACCTTTTTTCCTCGTCTCATTCCCATATGTAGGTCGTTTTCGGTGCCGGAGACGTACGAGACAACACGGTGGCCTGTATCTGGGTTTTATTCTTCAGCGCAGCCAGCTGCCAATGGGCAATGGAAGAGCAAGTTCCTCTCTCTCGCGTTTATTAGACCGCAGGAAAATGGAAAACAACCGGGGCTTCGAGAGGATGGAGAGCAGTGGTCAGCGCTTCGAGGAGTATTTTAGTAGTACTACCTGCTTGTCCTTGCTTCTCACAGTACATCTAGCATTCGTGCGCCTGCACATTTCTGTTTTTTTTTCTTCCCGTCTTGATAATTGGAGCAGGAGCTTTATGCATTCATCATGTACGCTGCATTGGGGGAACTAATCCAGCCCATGAATAGATTATTTGCACCACGTACAGCAGCGCCACTAGCGCCGACATGCTGTGTCTGCTCCATCTAAGCCCTGAACACTGAATCTAACTGCAAGTTGTCCAAAGATAAACACAAATTTAAACTCCCTTTAGAAAAGGTTAGATCGAATCTCGATCGTCTCGATCCCTAGCTGGATCACGAACAAATCGGCTGTCCTAGAATCATAGGTAGCGAGTGGCATGTATTTTAGTACACTGACCAGATGCAGGGAACCATTTCCTCACACTAATGGAAGATGAGGTAGTATATCTCTCGCCAAATGGTAGAGCGAGGCGACAGCAAGTTGGCAACGTGAATTCGACTTGTTTCTCCTCACCAGGAAAAATAAGGCTTGCTTGCTTATACAATTCATTTGTCCTGCGCCCAGTTTCTTTGCGACAGACTAGTGATTTTGAGAGATCAGTTTCAAGGGGCAAGTACTAGCAGACATCATCGTAACGTACTGCGCCGTCGTCGTCTCGGACTCTCCCTCCGTGGGCAGTACACCAACGACGACTGGAACGAGACGCACGTTCATGTATGTACGTGTCGCAGCCCCGGCGCACTTTATCGCCTACACCGCCGGCAAACAAAACGCACCGGCTGACCGGCGCACGCGTCGTCCCATACCCAGAGTGCAATGAACTTGGGGCGCGAGCGGGCTGCGGTTTTTGCCGTGCGCGAAAGAGTTTTCAACGAAGGTGTACTGCATTTAGCGTCTTTTGTTTGGGTCGTCGTTCTCCATGCATGCTAGACGCGCACGAGACGGCACGGGCACAAAGCAGCTAGTCTACGCCGTTTTTCGCCCGAAATTTCTGATCTGATCTGAGTGCGCGAGACTGGATAAGTACGTAGATAACCACGCGCCTACTTCTCACCCGTAATTAAATCAACCTAGCTGAATCCCGCATGCATGGAGAGAATTTTTGGCCATCGATTGATCAGCCGCCACGGGCGCGTACATGCATGCTTGCATGCATGCATCGCCGGCCGGTCGCAGTAGTGTTCAGCGAGTTCTGCAGGCAGCTGCCATCTCGCCCATGCCACCGCTCAACTCGGGCGAACGCGCGCCGCGCCGCGACGGGGAGGATCACGCACCGGCATGCGTCAATCGTCTGATCGAAAGCACGGCGTATAGATCGATGTGCGTCGTCGCATATACTGTAACAATCACTGCGATGCACACAGCTAGTACCTCTCGTGCAGAAAAACTCTGCAGCGGCAACTTGCACCTGACATGGTTCGTCGACCCCATGCATGCCTCCGTCCGCGTGTCTGCTGTCTGTCTCGCTGTGTGTCTATATATCTCCTCCTTTCTTGGATAAGGACCAGGCCCAGAGGCATTGGGGGAGCTGATGAATCCATGGGGTCAACTAGCTTGAGTTTCTTGAGTTCAGATCTTGCAAGTTATCTTCAGCAAAATGAAGAGCCTGCTACAAAGGCCGGCCAAAGTACCCATCTAGTACTCTGCAACGACCCCAAATGGGCTGTCCCGGTGAGATGAACCCTCGTGGATCGAAATGAGAGCTATGTACAGAATGTATTTTCCTTGCACTTTGTTTACTGAAACGTGAGCTGTGTCCCAGCAAAAACTTAGGACCCCAGAGTGGATCAAATCCCTTCAATTATGTTTTATTGTTACTGCAATTCAAACAAGTTGAAACAATTCATCATTTCGAAACGCTCATAAATATTGGGAAAAGGTCTATTTTAGTTCCCCAAATAATTCACTTTGCTCGTTTCATCCATTAAACAAATCATGACTCAATTTACTACCCCAAACAATTCAGTTTACTGCAATATACCCCCGATTGAACGATGGAGTAGTTTTTTTTTTTTAATCTCTCTCTTGACCTTTATCATGATTCCGGTGAGTGAGGGCACGATATATGTTCACTGCTAATTGCCGAGAGCTGTCAACATTTTCATATTTGAAATACCCAATGGCACTCATAGAATTAACTCTTTTTATCATGTAAGTTTTTAAAATTGCAAATTTTTCATAACCTTTCGTTGTTCACACGTATAAACACTGAGGGTCACATGCCTCTAAGTACATAGCCTAATGTCCTCATCTTATATGGCAATGTCACTACTTAGAAAAAATCAACTTGAATATATTTTGTTTGTTTGTTTGCTGCGTTCTGTTTCATATATAGCTCAACATAGATGTGCATGTAAAAAAAAAGTGTTAGGAGAATTTCGCATGGATTTGTATAATTGAATAGACAAGTCTGCATTCGTTTATAACTGAAAATCAAGGACAAGCCACCGTTCACTAGTGTGGGAACAAAATGAGGCATGTGCATATCATATATATACATCTTGTTTTAACTTTATGTTGGGAAAAATTCTTGAAATATTGTTGTTTTACTCATATATTGGGCTTCTTGCATACTTTGATCCTATTCAGAATCTTTTTTAAAAAAAGATTGTCAGGAGCTCAGGTTTTCTAAGTAACTATGGCTGTTGTTCTGCCTTTTTTCATTAAGAAGAAGTCAGCATGCAACAGTATTGGCCTTGCAGTCAGAGCCAATATTGCCTTAAACCTACACCCGATTTGCCTATACAAAAGCATGTATTTTTTATCTTTTTAACCTTCCAATTACATGGCATTGGGAACCATTCAAATGTTTGTTCATTACCTTTTTTTTGTTGTGCTTACGCACAAACCTAGGGGTGCACATGCCCCTCTGTACGTTGCCTAATTAATGTCCCACCTTATACAACAATGCCAGTGCTAAAAAACCCAATGTGGATTTGTTTGTATATATAGCAGAATATAGAATTATAGATGCTTTTGCTGTATAACAAAAAAAAATGTGCCAGGAGTGAGCAACTCCAAGAATGTAGCTAACTAGCTATAATCTTAGCCAAATTTAGAGTTTTACAAGGGAGGAGAAATTGCGCGGGCGAGTAGCGCGCGCGGGGAGGGAGATAGCGAGTCAGATGCGCTCGGCAAAAATGGTTAGCGTGGAGGAGGCGATGGCGAGCGAGATACAAAAGCCAGGAAGGAGGAGAGGTTGTTGGATCGTGTTTTCACCAGGGAATTTTCATTTTTACCGAAGAGAATGGGTTTAGCCAGGCTGTTGGAGTTGCTCTTAGCATGGATCTTGTATAGATACTCGTGTCATCTGAAAGTAAAGCACAATCGAGGGATTTGGTGTCGATATTCTTGCCGTAAGCGGTTCATTCGCGTGATCCTGGACACACGGACGCTTGACGAACCGGCTGGCTTCGCGCGAGATATAGGCAACCTAGTTGATGTACTTGTAGCACCTGATCCAGTCTTGTCCTGCTGGATCCTAGCCATAATCCTAGTCAAATTTAGAGTTTTACGGGGGAGGAGAAATTGCGCGGGCGAGGAGCGCGCGGGGGGAGGAGGGAGATGGTGAGTCGGATGCGCTCGACAAAAATGGCTAGCGTGGAGGAGGCGTTGGCGAGCGAGATACAAAAGCCAGGAAGAAAGAGAGGCTGTTGGATAGTGTTTTCACTAGGGATTTTTCATTTTTACCGAAGAGAATGGGTTTAGCCAGGCTGTAGGAGTTGCTCTTAGCATGGATCTTGTATAGATACACGTGTCATCTGAAAGTAAAGCACAATCGAGCGATTTGGTGTCGATATTCTCGCCGTAAGCGGTTCATTCGCGTGATCCTGGACACGCGGATGCTCGACGAACCGGCTGGCTTCGCGCCAGATATAGGCAAGCTAGTTGATGTACTTGTAGCACCTGATCCAGTCTCGTCCTGCTGGATCCTGATGATGGACATGCTGCGTCTCTCTGTCACTATGGCCCTATTCGTTTCTTTTAGCACTAAATTTTAGAGCCCTCTAAATAAAGAGAATCTAGTACTAAATAAAGTTTAATGACAAAACCTTTTTACAGATGGATACATCTTTACGAGACGAATCTAATGAGCCTAATTAATCTATGTTTTACTACAGTAATGCTACAGTAACCATTATCTAATCATGGCGTAATTACCCTTATTAGATTCGTCTCGCGAATTAGACCAGGGTTCTGTAGTTAGTTTTGTA
Organism: Eragrostis curvula; assembly: GCA_007726485.1. Classification (NCBI taxonomy): domain Eukaryota; kingdom Viridiplantae; phylum Streptophyta; class Magnoliopsida; order Poales; family Poaceae; genus Eragrostis; species Eragrostis curvula. Next base: position 4,429,650 of record CM017441.1, on the reverse strand, counting down.
ACTAAACTTTATTTAATATAGCTTATCTAAAGTTTAGACCCCTCTAAAATTTAGACCCCTATGCGCCGAACACCCCCTATATATGCATGAGCACCTGGAGTACGACATAGACGTATTCCAGGTATATCGTTGTTTCGACGCACGTTTTTCCCCTAGACGTGTGGAGATGAGCACGCACGCGTGGTGCACTGGCGTACGCACACCAACGTTCAATGAATTAACTTACTCGTGCCGCACTTTTCGGGCGGTCCGTCCACCATGCATGCACACAGCACATGCCGGTCTCGATCGATCGATCGATCAGGTCGTGTTCTGCCGGTTAACGACGACACGTACGTACCTTCAGTTCTCTCCTCCCGTTACGTATACCCGTCGAGTCGATCGACTACGCCCTGCGCACGGCCGCACCGATTTTCCACTAGATTGCCCAGCCCTGTCTGCACGGCGCCGCAGTAGCGAGAGTTCACGTGGCGCTCTGTTCGGTTCGATCGCTCGCGCGCGTTGCATGCGCCGCCCCCGGAGCCGGAGCCGGAGCCGGACGATCCATGCGTTGCAATCCGCGCTCGGCATCGCGGGTTTCTCGCTATTTCCGGCGCCGCGTCTAGTAGGTCCTTCAGCTATCCTTCTAGAAGTCTTTTTCCATCATCTCACAACTTTCCTTCACGGTTATCTGCACGGCCCGTTCGGTTCGCTCATCACTTGCATGCGCCGCCGCCGCAACCACCGGGATGGACGACCTCATGCAACTCGATCGCTAGCTCCTGGCGTCGCGAATATCGCGCTCTAGCTTCCGATCAGCGCTTACCTTCGTACGGCAAGGTACGTATAGCACCACTAGCACCTCGCAAAATCGTGTGGGACTTCTCCGTGGATATAGTGTTGTGGACTATGGGCGCGGAATGTGTGCATGGTTCTCAAAATAGTTTGTTTTTTTGTTCCTTTTTCTTTTGGACTAGAAATACTCGGCGTAAATTCGATTGTTTTGCTCTCCCTTCATCTCTGGTACATAAAGTTGCACATGACACAAAGTATTATTCTTAGCTAGAAATGTAAAGATCGGCTTAGCATTTTCGAAATGCTACCAGGGGCAGCTGAAAAAACGAACCTTTTTTTTTTTTTTTTTTTTTTTTTGAGGAACAGCTGAAAAAACGAACTGCCAAGCTCCGCGGCGCGAATGGGCCAGAATCGAGAACAGCCGGCCGACGAAGAAGACAGCCCAGACCAGCCCAACTACCCGTTCGTACGGCAGCGCTAGCATGGAGTACGACATTCTCGGGGCGGCTCTCTCGGGCCGCATTCGCGAGCCCACACGTGGCCATTTCAGGTTTGGACTGCCAGCTCTACCTACCTGCCTACTAGTATACCCCAGCCCCCGCCGCCGCAGCCACAGCAGCAGCACTCCATACTCCAAAGCCATATCCATCTCGGTTCTCGAGTTTCCCCTTCCGCCGCCGCCGCCTCATCTCCTCCTCCGCCGCCACTACGGCTCCACCACCGCCGCCTCCTCCCCTATAGATCCGATTCGACCAGCACTTCCCCTACATGGTAACACTCTTCTTCATCCCTTCCCCCGCCGGTACTTCGCCGCCGCGTAGATTACTAGTATTTGGGATTAGATTGGATTGGATTGAATTGGGTTCGATTTGCTTCAGATCGTGTGCCGCTGATGAGTTCGTTTTGGTTCAATGCGTGATTCCTTGCAGTAGCCACGGGGGGCCGAGTCCGCGTGTGGGAGTCCAATTTCAGCGAGGGTGGGGGTTCCGTGGCCACGCCACGGGGGTCGCAAAATGATGGTGAAGATGGAGGAGGGACTGGCGTCGGAGCTGCCGCCGACGGTGCTCGCGGATCCTAAGGAGCACTACTACTCCTCGCTGCATTCGCCCGTCGACGGCGGCGGCGACGACTACGACTACGACGATGAGGAGGAGGACGACGACGAGGAGACCGACGACGAGGGGGACGGATACGGCGCGCGCCGCTCCGGGGCGCCGCCGCTGAAGAAGGGGCCCTGGACGCCCGACGAGGACAAGCGGCTCCGCGACTACGTGCGCGCCCACGGCGAGGGCAACTGGAACCAGGTCCGGATCAATGCGGGGCTCAACCGCTGCGGCAAGAGCTGCCGCCTCCGCTGGTCCAACCACCTCAGGCCGGACCTCAAGAAGGGGCCCTTCGACGACGACGAGGTCGAGAAGATCCTCCGGATGCACATGACCTGGGGGAACAAGTGGGCTAAGATGGCGGCTCTTGTAAGTTTGCTCTACTTTTTCTGCTTCCCGCCGTTGAATTTTCCTTTACCTCGTCTATTTCAGTTTTCTCGGCTTGCTTAGATTGCCAGCACTAGTATACTTTGGAATGTGATGATGTAGTGTATTGGGTTGTAGGAGGAAAGATTTCCGTAGATCCTAGCGCCAGATTGTCTGAGAATTTGCTTGTTTTCCCCGCTCCAAATATGGCGCGCATTTGTTTGTATGTTGTAGACAAAGATTTATTCCATCTCTCAAGTAGAGTACTTAAATGGGCTCGAAATTACTAATTAGCACAGATTCATATCGATTAAGGTTGTTGTCAGCCCTTTGTTGCAGGTTTCAGACAATCATTAACGAAATTCTCTCTTTCCATGTACAACTGTGCGGAGCATTACTACTCTTGTGAGACTGATGTTGTATGTTTTTGCGGCCAGCCAAAATAAAAATAGTATAAGGCGTTATCATATTTAAGGCCTCTTGCAATTGATGAAATCGTGAAAATTGTTTTGATTTATTATTTCAAAGAAGGTCGAATTTCTCTGTTCCCTTTTATAATGTTAGATGCATTTCCATCTCAACACCCACCCGCCCTGAGAAAGAAGTCATCAAATGAGTTAATGAGTATGTAGAGCTCACACCAATCTGGATTTAAGGAGAGCCTGCTATCTTGCACTACTACATTGCCATTAGATGTTAAGAGTATGGTGCTTTCTCTTTTGCTGTGTTTCTGTATGCAATGTTTTGATATATGGATTTTTTTTTATCAATGTTGTTCAATTGGGAAAAAAATTTAAAAGATGTAAATTGTGAATCCATAGATTGTTGGACATCGATTCTCGTTATAACTTGCTAGTAGTTTTCTACTTTTTAAATTGTTTTTGGCTGACATCTAGGTCCACGGGGTTGTTTACACTGCTCCAAAGGTTGTATATTTCTTATGCAGGATTTCCATCTGTTACTCTTCTGCTTTCTTAGGGTTTCATGTGCGTTGATCGCATTGCTGCCATACCTACGCAGATGTTCTTGGCTTTGCATTTTTGTGCTTACGATATCATGTGCCACCTGTGTTTTTGTTTCGATAACATATTCCCATATGCATGTAAACCTGCTATATTGTCATGCTCTTTGACACTTGAAGGACGGTAGTGTAACTTGCTAGAACCTGCTATATTTTGCTGATTGGGTTGGTTTATTTGTTCATCGTTATAAGGAATATTTGTTTCACTAGGACAAGCCGTAGACCAATAATGATTATCAATACGTAAATATTGTGACTCAATATTGATGTTATTAGATTTATATAATCTTGTATCACAATGATACTTACAGTTTTGTGTCATGAAAATAATGTGTTAATAGAGTAATTGGGTCAAAGGTTTGTTCTAACAAAACAAAATAGTAAATATGCTTCGTAAAGATGGACGAGGGAGTACAATTTAACCATTAATGTGTCAGTGCCATTCTGTATGCAATTGTGTTTTCAGAATGCCGCATTGGCTGCTGATTGTTCATCTATTATGTAATAATATCGATCATGGAACATACATGGTCAGCCGTTTCCTTGTGCCTGTCAGCAGGTAAATTGATTCATTTAGCCATTTTTTTCACTTGTTAATTTCTTGTTCTTTAAATGGCATGTCAATAGCAACAAAGTGATAAGTTGTGTTCATCTGATATGCATCAGTTGATGCTCGTTGCTAGCATATGTCAGATGTTCATGCTACTACCTCTTTTTTTGTTTAATTGATGATGTTAGGACAACAATTTTTTTTTTCGGAGGGAGTACATTTGACTGGTAATTGTTGAGTTTTGGCAGCAAACCTAGTGTCAATATCTTTCTTTGTTTTATCTATATTGGCTGGCTTGCTAAGGCCTTTCTAGCTACATTTGACTGATGCACACGCAGTATACATTTCTTCAATTTGGGAAGTGTTCTTTCTACTGTTAACCTTTGTCCTTGTTTCACACTAAACTTCTATTGTTATTTTTACAGTTGCCAGGCCGCACAGATAATGAAATTAAGAACTATTGGAATACCAGACTGAAGCGACATCAGAGAGCTGGTTTGCCTATCTATCCAGAATATCTGGTTTCTCAGGCTTCAAATCAGGATATGAACTTTGAGACTCATGAAGAGTTATGTGGCGTTAAACGACTGAATGAGTCCTCACAAAGAAGTGTTCTTGAGATTGGTGACCTTATGTATGACTACTTCGATCATGAAACATTTATTAAGCTCATGTCGAACGGTGATGTCCCTAGTTCAAGCCTTGTGGATCCAAATGCTCTCCCGATTGATGCAGTGAATCCTTTGAAACGGCGTATATCTACTGACTCTATAGCATCAGATTACAATGGCAGTCTCCCGTTTCTACAGACTCCTGATGAATCTGAGAATGCTGGTTCTTCCACGGGTTTCAACTATGGAATGACAGAGAATCAGTTGGCACCACTTGGTGCTGCCATTATCAGTGGCCATCCCATATTCGATGGCAACCCCTCTACTTCTTGGACCACACAGAGGCCCGTGAAGATAGAGCTCCCTTCAGTCCAATATTCCAATTATGGTCATAGTAATGCCTGGGTGTGTGATGGCCCCTCGGGTTCTCCTATTGAACAGGCTAACACCCTTATTGAGTCCCCAGGGTCACTGAAATCTGAATCCATCTCTCCGCAAAACGCTGGTCTGGATGCAATTGTTCACATGGGAGATGACCCTGTCAGGTCTCAAGGAATTTTTGAAGTTTCTGTTCCTCCTTTTTCATACAATCAGATTTCTCAGTCAGTTGCATACGCTATGAGACATTCGTTCTCTTCAGCCCCTGGTGATGATGAAATCGACGGATGTCCTCCCGGTGTAATTCACTCAAAATCACCTTCAAGTAAGTTTGCATTGTGCTATTGTAATATCTTGAACTAGTCACATGAGTCTTACTTTGGTTTTTGCAGGTTCAGATGCTATTTTTGCTGAGAGCAGTTGTTATCCAGATACTATATTTACTGGTAAATTTCTCTCCTGGGCAAATTACGGAGCGGTTGATGCATCAGTAGAAGCAGGCGCGTTCAACGAATTATTCTCGAAGGACCAGTCCATCTATAATTCACACATTGATGGGGATTCTTGTGAGGAGGCTGAGCAGTCAAATGCAGGTCGTGGGCTATTCTCCTGGAAAAGCATGCCTGGTGCCTGTAACATGTCTGACTCTTCAAATCAATGACCAACTGTTCGTTTTGGGGCAATCAGAGCTTCACCTCAGACGTATTTGCAGAACTGAAGAACAGTCTTGTAGCAACCACTATTGTCCGGTGGTGAAATAAGCCTGTGGTGAAAAACTGGAGGTCCTTGCCCCATAATCTTTAGTGCTTCGATTCAGGTTGTCTTAGGTCGTGTGAGCCTTAGGTTCTTCAAATTGTTCCTTAAAGACTATTAACGCTTGAGCTGCAAATTGATTTGGTGTAGTGTGTGGTGTCGTTTGAACTCTGTAATAGGATCATATTCGTTGTGCGCACTTGTTCTTTTAAGTAGAAGGATTTTCTTGGGACTACTTTGAGTTTACTCGTAGCCGTTCCTTGCTAGCGGTTTTTTTTTTCTATTCCTTTTAAGTAGTGATGGTTGAAGTTCTGGAAGTACATGGTTAACAACGTTGGAAGCAATCTACTATTCTGTTGATTCAGATTGTTTTCTAGCATCCTCCAGCTGTGCTTATTTCGGATGGATGTAATGCCCGATTCCATCCGCTCGTGGGACCCTACTGGCAATTGACTTTTCAAATCGTTCTAAAGCAACGTCCCTTCGGGTTGCGTTTATTAGCATGCCAATTTCCTTTTATCTAAAAAAAACATTCCTTTTCAGTTATTACGTCACATCAGATTTTCTTTTTCCTTTTTATAATCACATTTTGGACATTAAAGAACAGAGAAAATATATCAAATGTTCTCAAACTTGAGGAAATTAATATATTACAATTGCTTAATGTAAAGATGCTGCCTTGTTTCATGATATTCACGATACACCAATGAGCTCAGGAAATGTTGAGCTTTCGCCAACCAAGAGCTGCGCATAACAATTAATCAGAGTAAAACAATTAAATTTCTAGGCCTAATCATATAGGCCTTCTTGCTCCCATGCGTCCACAAGCAAATCTATCATTTCCTGCAAATACAAGTGTTTTAGTTCAAGAGCGTCATGAAACACCAAAAAGTTTTAAGGTACTAAAGCATGGGATCTTACACCAAGAGGTATTGGTTGGGAGAATGGCTTATTGCTTCCGAGAAGACTCTCATACGTTGCGTTCCAACTGTACCACCAGTAAGAAAAAATATTATGGAGGAAATATAGTTGGTATTGGAACACTGATGTTTCTTTTTTTGTAAAATATGTATGACGTTCTTTTGATTCATATTACCTCCGTTTTTGTTTTGAAGTCGTTCGGACACAAAAGTTAGTGCAAATTTGCACTAAACATCATGTCCTAACCACATCAAAATAAAATGGAGGGAGTAACATTAAACTCTAGGGGACGGATATTTCAGGTGCCATAGCAGAGTCACAATATAAGAACCTTAATTTTGGCTCTCGAGTCTGTTGAGGTCGAGAGTGGCGTTTTTTGTTTCCAACCCACTGCTGTCTTGTCTGGTTCCAGAGCATGAGACCTGGAATGTTGACAGTAATAAAAATCAAGATGAATACATATTAAATGCAAAACATTCAAACAACAAACTGAACATGCTCTGTACTAAGCTTGACCCTCATATTATCTTGCCAGTTCATTGTAATTGTGAATTTACCATGAGCAAGCTAATTAGACACACAATAGAGACTATAGGTAGTACATATCCATCTTTCCCAAATTCATACGCAGAAACGTCTCAGGCCCCACTTTGAGATCAAATAGAGTAATGGCACAAAATGGATTTCCATTCACATGGATAACTCCATATAGTGGCTTATTATTTGAAAATTCATGATAGAGCAAAGACGCAAAAAGGAAATGAAAGGGATGCCTTTTTTTTTTTTACCTTGATTTACAAACTCATTCGGGTTGCTGCTACTTCCTGCGGCATGCTGGTCGTTAGATTGTGCTGCCGTGCTGATAGACGACATGCTCCTCTGCGACTGGATCGCGCTGTTCTCCATCTCATGAGCACTTGAGCTCCAAAATTCCTCTGACAGGCCACCCTTCCTTATCGATCGCCCCTGGATCCTCAACCGCTTGGAAGGCTCGTCGACGGCTGTTATCGGAGTAGGCTTGGTACAGCAGCCAAAGCAACCTCTGCTCTGTAGCAAACCAGGATTGGCCAGTAGATGATTAGCACCAGGTATCCGATGACCAAAATAAGCAACGCTATCTTGTAAAACGAAAGAGGCAAAAGGTTTAAGATACGTCTATAGATGTTCATGCCATTTCTCAGCAGCCTTGATAAGACTGAATATTTCTACACAGAGACTAGTTCCAAAGTCGGAATAAAAGGGCGTTTTATACTGGAAATAGCCAGACAGATTAAACAAGAAAAAAGATGCCATCACCTAATACGACCGAATCAACGAGCACAACAGGGAAAAAGTAACGGATAAATCAGACCACCCTAACGATCAGAACAAGCAGAAGCTGTGCGAATAGATAAACAGAACCAGCTCAACTATCTGAATCAGGGGACAACATACAGTAGCCCACACAGTCGAAATGAACCTTTGAATCGCATCTACGCTTTCATCAATCCTATCAAGGCCCAAACTGCGCACAGCGCGAGCTCTTAAATCCGATCAGTCTAGCAGGCAGGCAAGGGGATCACGAAAGGGTGGGAGGGGTGTGGCACACGCACCCCATACAAGCGACGAGTCGGCGGACCCAGGAGGCGAGGGACCTGCAGCTCAGCAGCATAGCATCCGTGCCCGGCCGATGGGGATCGCAGCCACGTCGGAGGAGGCCGTCGTCACGGTGGCGCGGCGAACCCTAGCGGCGGCGGAAGGGGAGGAGGGAGAGCGGAGGAATTGGAATGGGAATCCGGCCGTGGGTGTCGGGGCGGGATTGGGGGATGGGGATTAGGAATCTAGGATTCAGGTGGGGTGGCGTTACTTGCCCATGCCCAGCTGATGGAGTGGTGCCTTGCAAGTGGAGGAGACGTGGCAGTTCACTTTGCCCTTTGGACGGAGGCTTCTTGTCTCCCTCCATTGCTTCGCGTCCCCCACAATTTCACCCTTCTTTTCTCGCTATGCCAAAGGCCCGAAGCTGCATACATTAACAAAAGTTTTTGTTTTGCTCTAACCACGTGTCTGGTTTCATTAGTTATGCCCTGTGGCTTAGCTTGATACTACTATACAAAGAACTTACAGTATATTGATGTGGCTAAACCTTCACGTGTCTATGTGATCAGGTATTTCAGCTAGGATGAAACAATTAATGGTTACGCATACTAATTTCTAAGAACTCATATCCCGGCCTCAATGTTCACGATCACTTTTTTTGATTCAACAATTGAAGCATATTTATTTTTTCTAATAAGTTCATATCTTCTGGATTTGTGTCCATGAATGTTTTCTATTTAAGCAGTACTTTGACACAGACATTCTTGAAGTTGCGCTGGTTGGTACTTTTAGCTGCTAGGTATTGAGAACAGCCTAGTTATTGGCTAAACTGCCAGCGCAACAACCTATTATAGTAATAGTAGCAGTTATGTGGCTAGAGATAGGATTTAAAACTGAACTGTCAAAACCTGCGGAGAATACAAATCGATAAACCGTACGGGCACGCAAGTCATGAGCTGCTCTTCTGGATGGTTTTTTTTTTTTGCGAGGGACTCTTCTGGATGGTTACCAGCTCCTTTCACGGTTTCACCACCAACGTAACATAGAGGCGTAACTTTGCAGAGACCCCTAAGATAAAAGTTCAGTTTGAAAGGGAAAGAAAATGACCTCTCTTTTTTTTCAGGTGACCAAGACCTACCTGCCATGTCTCCAACCATCATACAAAGCGATTGATTTAGACTTTGTGTGTGCTGGAGTGGGTAATCAGTGCCCATGATGTTCCATTGTCCTTGTAACCTCGCTTTTACTTTATTTTGGCGTTGTTTAGTTCTGTCAAAGTTGTGCAAGAATGATAACAGGTTGCCAGCTCAATATGATAGTATTTACTTTTCGTTATATATATTATTTATGTATTAATGATTGCATCTTTGTCAGGATGGCCGAGTGGTCTAAGGCGCCAGACTCAAGTTCTGGTCCTCTAACGAGGGCGTGGGTTCAAATCCCACTTCTGACATTAATTTTATCGTTTTTGTGTATCACGGAGAAAAAATAGAAACGGGCTTGCTAGGCTGATTTTTCTTTCGCAGTTTGGCCCACAAATTTCCTTTTTTGGCGGAAAGGAACATGGTTGCTGGGCCGTATTTTGATTTGCTTGGCCCAAAATATCAATTGTCTATATTTCCCTCCACTTTTTCTTCTGCTTGTTCGTTTCGATGATCTCTCTCGTCAGTCGTCATCCTGTTATGATCTGGCACGGCCCTGCCAGCTTAATTCAGATGCTGCGAGAAGGCACCGGAGCTCTCTAGGCCACCAAACTTTCGTGATCTCTGTATCGTTCCAATTTTATTGGATGTGGCCCGAAGGGACAACTTTCGTGATCTCGGTCGCGAGGAGAAAGTAAAACAGACAAAGCTGGGGAGAAAGTATACAACCAAATGATCCGGAAAGTGCAAGAAACCAAAGGGTTCCGATGACGGCGAGAACAAGACAGGGACTACAACTTTGTAAAAAGCTTCCACATTGCATAAAATACATATGACGATTGACTAATGAACATGGAAGAAAGGTTTTTATTCCAGACTTCTGTGGAGATTGCGGAGAACCGAACGTCGAGGACAAAGGTTTTTGAACTTGTGGAAGAAAAGTATCCAAACAGAAACTGCGTGAATTGTACTCCAAATACATGGAGATGAAGAGGATCCGGAACCTGACATGCTACAAAACTACGAAGACATTGCGTTGAACGAGTGGAAGCTGAATGAGAAAATAGTACGCCGTGAGGATGGCCCCCACATTACGTTGTCCAAGAGCCTCTCGGAGCCTCCAAAGGCTAGCTTACTTGGCTGCTCCAACAAATCTTTATAGACAAATCATGTATTGGGCGTGACGCACTTCCTGATCGTCTTCGACCAGGATCCTCTACATCCCGGAATAAAGCCATTGATGTCATTCGTGGGTTGTTGGTGCGGGTCGTTATGCCTGTTTTATGCGACGACGAAAGACAGGGAAAGCCTCTATTTGATGTCTATGCAACATTTCCTCTTTGCATTTTTCCTTTGTTCATACCAAAAAATGTGCATTTTTGAGAAAAGCGTAAGTGCCAAATACCAGGGGTGGTCTAGAGTCTAGTGCATCTGGTCACATGGTAGCCGCTTCCCAAGTTCTGGCAAGAACATATTCCTTGCCCCTAATCCACATGCTACCATGATCCATAGCATTGCAGAATATGCAAACCTGATCATTGCTTCGCTTTATAATATTAAGACTGGATAAAGAGTCCCTTTGTTCTGAAAATATGATTGGTTGTCCCAACAATACAAAATTTTAAAAATCGTGCGATTGGTGGATCAACACATGGCGGGGAGGGACCATTCATGCGAGGCCGTTGGGCAGCAACATGCGCACACGAGCGTGCAGGGAGGGACCAAAGTCTATACACCACAATAATAAGCCGACAGGATAGAAATCATTGAGCACGTACTGTGGGAGCGTAGTCGATACAGAGACACTGTTGAAAGTGAGAGGTGAAGTTCAGAATTTTCATGGTCGTAGCGAAGCCTTGTGCTGATCTTTTCAGCTTACGAGAGAGAACTTGAATTTGTCGAGAGAGCGTTGTTGGTCCAAACTCCAAACGAAGGAATTCCAAGGGGACACCGTTCAAAAAGAATTCCAAGGGGGACATGTCCGTTTCAGCGTTGTCCCGTCCTGCTCGTATGTTACGATTTCCTTGGTCTCGACTGGAGTATCATCATCTGCTATCGCGATCTCACCATTATCATGAAAGTTTACGTCTTTGAAGAAAACATTGAAACTTTATATTCAGGGTCGGGTTATTTTCTCCCTTGATCCAAGATTCCAACCTGATTTGGCCAGCGGTCTGCCGACAGGTGGCCGTACAGCGAGCGACACACTTGTTGGGCGGAGCCTTCCGCGGCGCCGGGCCGCGACGGCGACGGCGACGAACTCTCACGGGCGGCGCAGGCGCGCCGCACGGTCGGTCGATGAAGCAGCGCATGTGATCCTGTCCGCCGCTCGCGCTTGACTCGTTTGTCGGCCAGCGCGGCGCGGAGCGGAGGAGCTCTCACAGCCATGAAGCCGAGCGGTATCTTCGACGCGCCTCGCGCTGCCACAGGAACAGAGGGAAAAAGGCGGGTTCGACAGCAACGCCTGATCGATTCTGGATTCATAATTGGTGATGTTCGATGATGGAGGATCCAATCCAGCTACACGAAATAAATTGGACGAAAAGATCTGGTGCCAAAGAACTGTTCTTCGCCAAGAAAATTCAAAATTTCATACTACCTCCGTTTTTCTTTATATGACGTTGGTTAGTTCAAATTTAAACTAATCATCGTCATATAAAAAAGAAGAATGGAGGGAGTATTTTGGAGTGAGAATTTTCAGACCAAAAAAAAATGGTGCAAGGCAAGACAGAGGCACAGGGGAGCAATGGAGTGGAAGATCGAAACTTTCAAATTCTGCGGCAGCGAAGAATCGTTCGCTGCGCATTCGAAATCTCGAGTAATGTACAAGATCACTGAATCATCATCATCACACACACATATTACATATAGATCGCTCCCTCGCTGGCCTAGTTACGTAGGGATGGTCATCACTAATTACAAAACTTCCCAACGAGCGAGGGAGAGCGAGAGCAATCGAGCAATTAACTTAGCAGCAGGATCACTGCATCAGTAGCAAACACCACGAGGACTCGAGGAATCTGGACTGCTGGATGTCTAGATTAATGGCGGGCTGGAGTAGTAGTTAATACTAGTAAGCTGGTCCGGCTGGCCGGCGCTAGTAGGAGCAGGCGACCCTGAGGATGGAGCGGTCGCGGAGCATGCCGCGGTACAGCGCCTCCCGGTTGGCCGGCATCGACGCCGTCCTCAGCTCCGCCGCGACGCTCCCGCACGACGGCTCGGCGGACTCCACCGGCACACGACGGCGTGCGGGTGCGGGGGCGGTGGCGGCAACGCCATTGTCGACAACGTCGTCCGCGAAGCGCACCCGCTTCTTGCTCCCGCGCCGCGCCTTCTCCCGCTTCCGCTTCTCTGGAACGCGCAAGGAATAGCATGAGTGACCGACCGAGACGGCAAGAACCGCACCGCACGACTGCGATGTCACCGTCAAGGCTCAAGAAACAGGCTTACCGGAGGAGGAGAGGCACGGGCGCAGCCGGGGAGCCTCGGTGGCGGCGGCAGCGTCGTCGGGGTGGAGCGGCTTGGCGCGGCAGAACGAGAAGAGGACGAGCGTGCCGGAGAGCGCCATGGCCGTGGCAGCCAGCGCGTACCCCGCGGCCGCCGACGACGAAGAGGACGACGAAGACATCATATCCTGCGTTTGCGCCGCGGAACCGAAGGCCTTCGCTAGCAGTAGTGGCCGGAGCAGAGCAGCGGACTCGAGTGTTCTGGCGAGGAGGAGGAGGTCGTTGGGGGCGTTGGGTCGGGTGGTTGAGGGGGACCGTGCCCTGGCAGGCAGGACGGCTCTAGGCACGCACGCCGCTATATAATAATAGGGCGGGTCCGCCATGACCTGACCTCACTCTGTACTGCCTTTGCCGTTGAGTCAGTCCATTTTCCCTTGGATTTATCTATCGGCTGGCAGAAGTTACCTGGAAAAGATGAGGTTGCAAATAATTGCAGCACGGGGTAGTATTTGTATATCGAAAATCTAAGCTGAACGTGCCCAGGTAAACCACACGATCCAAAATCACTTCAAGTTCGACTCTGCTTCTACTCAAAGGGGGTGTGAATCTCATCTCAGAAAAGAAGAAAAAAAAGGTGCAAATCATCTGCATCGAAAAACTCGGTACGCATATAGAGACGAATGAGCACAGAAAGCGATCGAAAGCACCGTTCTACCTCTCCTCCAGTACTCCTCCGTGCATAACGGAGTACGGAATGTCACTGTCGACACACCGGTTGCCCAGAAAATAGTTACGGAGTAGTAGGTCCATACTGCGTTCGTCAATAATCGGACAACGGAGAGGAAGATGACCGCAAGCAACCGAGTTCAGCAGCCCGATCGATCCACACAAAAAACAAGCCTAATCTAACGCTTGCAGTCCTTGATCCGGCACGGCGAGCCGCATGGTTGGGCGACGTCTCCATCAGCCACCCTCTCCCGGCTCGCGTCAGGCACGTTTCAGGTCCGTCGGCCGAGAATTCGGGTCGGCCTAAAACGCCATCGCCCCATCGCGCCGCACATTTCGTATCCAACAGCGGACGATGCATACATATGCAGTCGACGAATCCGGCTGCATATTCTGGCCTAACATTTGCTGGCATCACCAACCCAGCGTGTGTCTTATCCGGTTCGTGTCCACCCTCCGGTTGCAAACCGCTGTTTTATCCGGCGCGGTTTGCCTAAATGCCTAGGTGTTGTTGCTTGCACAGATCGCAACCTTTATCGGTTCGTTACATATAATTGCAGCCTACATAAAGGGGCGGCCAAAGTTGACGCACTTTGAGAGGGACACGCCAGCACTTGAAAAGAAAAAAACGCAAGATCTGGGTCGAGTATAAACAAGCTGGAATATCCCAGATTCCCAGTGTGACGTACCGAGGTGTGGTGGAAGCTCCGATTAGTTGCGGACTGAGGTGCCGTCCAATTGCGCAGAGCCCCCAAGAAATTTGCAAACAAATTGCTCGTTGTTTTTTTTAATTTAATAAAAACAAACCGCGCTTTTGATTGCCCCCTCGAGCAAGTGGATCGAGCAGGTGCCGCCCTTTTTGATCGTCCACGAACATAAACTAGCTCGAGTTCGTGAGGTGCGCGCCTAGATCGTCTGGCGTCAGGATCTCCCTCGGCCCCATCTTGGAAGAGGAAATGCATTCACCGCTTACTCCTTCTGTCCCAAAATAGATGTCGTTATTGATTTTTTTACCACTCGTCTTATTCAATTTTTTACGCAAATTTTATTTATTTTTTTTACAATTTGTTTTATCATTAAATATATTTTAATCATGACATATTTATTTTTATATTTAAATAATTTTTTTTAATAAGACGAAAGGTCAAACATAATCTCCAACAACACCTATTTTAGAAAAAAGGGAGTACGTCAGAATGGATGCGATGAGCAGCGCGTTTTGGGAGTAGAAAGAAATCACAAATGTGGTAATGAAACCTAACAGGTATATTTTGAAAGAGAATCCAAATTAGTACCGTAGGGTACTCGCTGCACAAAATAATGCTTGGTCGCAACTGGAAAGCACTGATGAAGAAAAGCACTGGGGTTGCCAGACTTGCCCGAACCGAGCAGCGCACCTGCCGTCCGTCAGTACGGCTAGGCGTCCTCGTGCTTATCCGCACCGCCGAGATCCGCGCGACCGCGACCGGCGTCCGTGACGTCCTCCACTCTAATCATCATTGTCGAGCCGAACATGAGGGCCGACCGCCGCGGCACCGATCGTGTCCACTCCAGCGAATGGAAGCGAGGGAGAGCAGCGCGGGCAAAAGCAAAGCAAAGCAAGGCGCGGCCGAGCGACGCGAGCAGGAAGCCGACACGGCCTCCTCGTGCTCGCTCGCTCGCCTTGGCGGCCCGGAGCGCGGCTGAGCTCACGCTCTCGCATACGTCCTCGTCGCGCCCTCCTGTGTGGTCGCCAGCAGCTGACGTGAGACGCCGTCCTGGATGGCGGCGTCGCTGTTGCCTGTTGGGACACTTGTCGACGAGGCCGCTGGAGATTGGGAAATGCAGGGGAAGGCTAATCCGGACGTGCCGTGTGTTTGGCCACTTTTTGTCTCCAGTGGTAGCGGTAGATCTCGACTGGGAGGGGGTACGCTGGCCAGTCTGCCTTTCACAGGATCACTTGTTCTTCTTCTTTGTCATGGTTACATACAGAAGTGAATTCTTCTCTTTGCACGATTATGTGTATTGTCTTTGGAGTGCTTAGATTCTTTACAAACATTCCACCGAATTCTTCGTAATTTGGGTGTGAGCTACTACGTCGTACGTTAGTAAAACTTCCTAAAGGGGACAATGTACGGAGAAACACCCCCCAAAACAATGGAGTCACAATCACTTCCGTACTTCACTGATAAATAGTATGCAAGTAGAGTACTAGTAGTAGGAGTACAATTGTCCACGCCAAGAAATATCTTCCGGGTCCAGAAATGTGGAGAACTTTGCAGGTTCAAATACGACTTCTTCCAGCAAACAATCGACACGTCACTTGGTCACTCACCGAGCCTCCCCAAGGTTGCCTCAGGAACGGACAAATCAGCTCAGACTAAACAGTTACACGACATAATCACCCATCGGCAAAAACCTTATCTCCATCTCTAATAAAAAAATATTCACCAGAACTTGACCACATATAGTCCGGAAACAAAGGAAAAATTATGTGGATAGTGGCCAAAACCGGTGATCGGAGCGGAAGAGAAGCAGCAGCCGGCACGATTACCATCGCATTCACGCACCAACCCTACGGAAGCTTCTCCCCGCTTTCCTGCCCTTTCGGTTCTTCACCCTGCTTTGTTGTGCAATGTACTGTACGTAGCTTTCAGCTGTTCGAGAAGATTAGAGCAACAACCAAGCATCGGCCGTTCAATTGAACTGTCCTTTGTTTTCCAGAAATCCTGGTGTCTTTTCTAGAAGCTTTCTTTTGGAGCACCAGACAAATCTCTATTCGTCTCTGGCAACGATATCCACATCATAACGACAGCCAGTATTATTCCTCCCTCGTTCCAGAAAATCCATGGTCCGCTACTCCAGTCACAGCATGTGGCAAAGTCTTGAGTACCTGTTACGGGCACACCACAAGGCGAGATCGAACATGTATATAGACCTTGAGAATTTTGCCGTCTTACAAGATTGGAGCGTTCCAGATCATTGGATATGCAAATGTATGCAACATGGGGCCCATAATTAAGCTAAATTGACAATAAGGGTGGATTATTACATACAGTAGACATTGACTTATGCCAAGTCGCCGTTGGAAATACATACATGTATAACCAGCACCCTTTCTGAAGGGAGATTTTGCGGTCAGTAGCTCCAGTTCTCAGCTCAGGAGCATAAGGAATGGAAAATTAAGTTAGAATAGTGTTCCTGTGTGTTACAGTTTCACTAACAAAACTCACCCCAGACAGGGGTCATAATAAGCCTTTGGGAATTCATGGTGAACAGCTGCTCGGTGCCGATGGTGCCATTTAACTGAAACAAAATGAAATGGATGAATTGTTTGTTGAATAAGGAAAATAATAAATCCAATATTGAGTTCAAGAAAATGAGTACAACAAGATAAAGTTCATCCAGTGCAAGAAAGTCATTAGTTGCACAAATTATTTATCCTTCTCAAGGGTGTCTAAAAAAATGACGACAAAAATGACTACATGAGCGTGGGCTATAAATGAATTAAGCGTCACCGCATTCAAATGAATTAAGCAAACAAATACACAAAGTGGGCTATTAGTTTCTGCTAGGTGGAAACTGTCGGCAAGCAGAACCAGAAAGATAACACCCAACAATGAAACAAGTGTCTATGCCGGCAAAAGTGTTTACGACTAAACAAATATATGCATGACTTATGCTTTTGGTCAAATATATGAAAATTGCTGGTATTTTGTAAGAGGTGACGGGATAAGAGAAAGAAATTGTTGCGCTGAGAACTACTTCAGACTTCAGATACAAGACTGAATTAGGATACACATGAAACGGCTCTACAAAACAGAATTATACTGTAGATCAATGAAAACCACCAGATGCCTAGGCACAACATATGTACCTTATTTAGATATCTAAAAAATTTGGCTACTACAATATAGGAACTTAACTGGGAAGAACCAGCAGCATCCTTCTTGTCTATGGAGTGCAGGAGCTACTAAGACAAGCCAAATTAGCTCAACTCTGAGCGGACTTGGTACTGAACAAAAATTTCTTCAATGTACAGCACAGAGCACTACTAGCAGCACAGCATCAACAGACCAAATCTCTATATTATTCCCCATTCCTCTTCCATTATACAGCCCCACACTGGGTATGATGCCATCTTTCATTTCCTAAAGACATAATTGACACAAGGAATGCTTTGCCATACCACAAACTCATTCCTTTTCTCAAACCAAACAAGTATGTTCAAGACTTAAAGTGTGGAGTCATGATCAATAACTCATGTACCATCTAATTCTATATAGCAAATACTACAAGATTGTATCACTTCTACAAGTGTCATGGACAGAAGCAATATGCATGAGCACTATTCAACTGTAAACCAAAATAAGGCAGCATTTAGAACCCAGACGCCACCGGTATTCTTTAATCGTTTCTCTGTAGCAACAGCAGGAGGTATGCACAGATAATATAAGTAGACAATAATAAAAAACAACCTTAGTGTATGTTGCATTACTTAAATACTCCAAAAGAAACTTATTGCTTTTCCACCTACAAATGAGGAACTGATAAGACAATCTAAGTTTTAAATCCAAATGTGTAGGTTATGGTTAATGGATGATGCATCCATGAGTTTCTGGTGGAACAAGAACGCCATTTGCTACTAGGTTGAACTTTTTCTAGATCGATTTCACAATGTAGACTGATTCAGGAAGAAATTTTCCATTTGTGTGCCTGCGTGGGTGTATGACTTGCAAAGTTCCAGCAGGGGAGGGGAGAAAAACTATCTGCATACGAAGATATATGTGCATATAGTAGTATAATTACCAGTTTCACAAGATAAAAAACAGTGTTGCAGGGTTATATACCTGGATTGGTATTGCTTACTACTCCCTCTGTCCCAAAATACTTGGCATTCTGGCTCTGAACCAGATTCATTGAACATTCTCTGAACCTGGACAACCTGTCTGTCTAGGTTCATTGAACATTCTATGAATCTGGACATCCCAAAACACTCTCAGAATGCCAAGTAAACTGGGACGGAGGGAGTACCATATATTTTACTGTATGGTGCTTGTGTGTGTGCATTTATTGCTTATGTCTAACGAATCTGTATATGCGCACCAGCATCTATTCGGTCTAGCCTTCACGCGTTCTTCCTTTCATTCTACACGTTAAAGGGTCTGAACTACATCAGTGGCCCGTTGACTTGGTTAATCGATGGTAATCAGGCTCATTTTGCAGTAATTCACAGTATAAGTTCCTCACAGCAAGAAAGAACTTACACTAGTTGTGTGTACAGAAAAGACTAGGATAGAAGGCAAAAAGGTGTGCTTTACCCAAAAAAAGTTACCATGCATCAAGTGTAATGGAAATGGTGGTAGTAAGAAGTTACCATTATGCCAGGCAGTCCCTTGATCTCATGATTTACTTCATTTATGCTGAATCAAAATTAGGAGGAAAATGCTATCAGAGCTTTCCAGATCTATAACGAAGGCACCATCTTTCACTTCAACAAGGAACTATTCAACCAGTAAATTCATGTGTCGTCATTATCTCTACAGTCAGCCATGTCAATAAGGATGGCCAATTTTTGCAAAAACAACTCCAGAATTTAATCAAGAGATAGATTTTTCTTCATCGCCTCATATATTAGATAGGTAATACTTGCCGCAGGCACCACTTTAAGGAGATTTGGTAGAATTCCCTTGTAGAATCCAGAAACACCCTCATGTTTTAGGGTCTTCCAGAATACATCAGACATCCCTCTATAGGCAGCTTCTGAGTTGGCTTGTTGAGCTTGTAGTCTACATATATTTAGAAATATGGTTGAGAGAGAACAAAAACATTTTCAAATCACACAATTATAAATTTTTTACCTTGTTCTGATAACCTGTAAAGGGTAAACACATGTCGCTCCAAGAGCTCCAGAGACAGTTCCACAGCCCAATTGTACTAGAGGACCAGGATCTACATTATCACAACAACATTCAACAACCAGGAAAGATACAGTTTAAGGTTGCAAACAAAACAAATATTGAGTGAGGATTTACCACTGTCTTTCAGTATATATGTCTTTGACAAATCTTTCAAAGTTTCATATACAGCAAGATCAATTCCAGCATAAGGCACAATACCAAGCAAAGATGGAACAAGACCTCTATAAAATGCTCGAGGACCTTCTTGCATCCAAATATCTCTCGACAGTGCACCAATTCTAGGGACTTTACCGACTTCACATGAATAAGTCTGTAGACGTGTCTTTACTAGATCTATAGGATAAATTGCTGTTTGGGCCACTGCTCCAGCTAAACCACCAGCGACAAGACGTTCAGAAGCACCAACTTCACTCTTATTTTCTCCTTTGCGTGCCATAATATATTCTTTTAATGTTTCATAGGCATAAAACCTTATTGCACTTTCTGGAGCAACTTTTACAACATTCAAACCATTCCCTCTAAAAAATCCCAGCATACCACCCTTAGCCCAAATATCTTTAATTGCATGCATCACTGTAGTACGCGTAGTTTGCACTTGCATTATCACTTTAAGGCGATCCAGAGGTGCAGTTGCAGTACGAGATGCTGCCCCAGCAATCCCTCCAGCAATCAGATACTTGCTTGCGTTGACGTGTTTGCTTATGCCTTCTGGTATAGCTGCTTGTTCACCAATATCAACGAGGCAGACTCTTTCCCAGTGATGATATATGTTCTCAATCGTAACTTCATTAGGGTACAGCAAAAGAAAGTCCCTCCATTCTTCAAAAGTAATAATCCCATTGTTGTCTTTGTCCACATGTTCAACAAATCTTGCCAACTCCTCATCATTAATTTCTATACCTGAAAACAACAAACTGACATTGCTTGTAAGATATATAACATGCACACACATGGTTGAATCTCCAGCAACCTGATCACTAAGATATATATAGAAAACGCACCATCAATGAAGCAAACTACAAGAGATGATCTCCAAAAATCTAGACACTATAGGAAATCAAACTTGAACTTATGTAGGTAGAATGAAGCTAGTACTCTAGAATAAGAAGGGAACCTGCAGTCCGAGTGAAAAAGAAAATCTAATGAGTTGATCTGTAAGTTGTTATAAATTAAAACCAGATTAACTAAATCTTCAATGTACATATAACTTTCCCAACCCAAGGCAACGACTATAGGTGACATTGTAAACAAAATATCCAACTTTATCACTAGCAGTTCCTGGTCAACGTGATACATCAGCGCAACTCATACTTTTTATTTTGAAATCCTAAAAAACTGTATCTATTAACTTTGTTTCACTATAACGATTTCCAATCAGGCACAGCATTGGCACTTTGTCAGGCTCAAAGTTAGACTGGATCTGGTCGGGAGCAGCCTATTTAAATAGCCCTGGTTCATTTAGTTTACTGAAGCAGAAACAAGAGGTCCTTATGCCTGATCCCGTGCATCAGGTTCTACCCACACATGCCTCCCTCCCTCGGCCACAACATGGCAACCTCTTGCCGTGGGCTTGGTTCGGGACCTCGCCCTCCCAACATCTCATAACTACAACCACAACCTTTGATAGTTTGATCACGATTATAATACTATATTTCATGAAACTCATGCATTGTACATTGCACTTTAGAACATGCTCGAGACAGGAAAGGTACACAAAGTGTTCATTTTACCAAAACCCCGAAACAAAGTCTATCTGATGCGCAGAATAACAGTAAACAAAGAGAGATTTTAGTTTTAGTGCTGGTGATTGAATCGAGGGCTTCCTAGCAAATTGGGTTAGACTCGGTCAGCAAGTCATTTGGACTTACCATCCCAGAGTTTTCCATTCCACAAAGCATGTCATGTCATGTCATGTGGACCTTAACAAGAATAGGTAACTCAGTCTACAATCTGAGAGTTTGGGACCTAAGCGACAGCTTCGAACAAGTGTAGGGACAAGAAAACGCATTCGGCTCTGAATACTCAATTCTGTACCGCATATCGGTCCATTGAGTTTTATCATCATGAAATGCCGTGCAGTCAAATTCAGGACACCAGTGTGAGGGGAAGGGGGTTGAAATAGTAGCTTGCCCCTGTATCCAACAGCATTGTTAAATTTTCAGTGTTAGGCCCCAACTTTATATCAAAGTAGATTAACCAAGCTGAAAATGTATAGATGAAAGAAACATAGACGTAGAGCCTAGCTCAACTAACAGGCTTTGTGGAACATTTTTTTCCCTACATCTTGTATTAATTGAGATATGCATTTGTGGAACCACAATGGTAAAGTTCAGGCCTGGTTTGCTGACTGTTCATCCAAGATGGACGTTCTATCCCGCACAAAGTGATCAGGGTATAGGTAGGCATACAGATTGGTTGTTATCATAGAAAGGGAAACTTAATCTGCATTTACAAATTTTCATGTTAAAGTACAGGACCTCTCTGCTACTCACGAATACAACTGAATGGTTGCAGTAGATGTAGATGTCCATCAGGACCTCCAAGTTCCTTTAAACCATATCGGTATCCAAAGCGGCATCAGTATCAAGTCAGTTGCAGAGAACACTTTCCATCCCACTTCCATCTACTACTAATGCAGTAAACCAAATGAGGCAAAATCCTACCAACCTACAAAGGTGCTGTACTAATTCAGTAATTTCATCTCAGGCACCCAAGCCTCAATATGCCACGGAAAGTACATTACACGAAACGGGTCAGATTCCGGCCATAAGTCTGCGGGAACATGAAGCAACGACGCCACTAAAATCAACGGGGCTGGGAGGCGAGGTGTGGCGTGGCCTACGAGCGGAACACATACCAGCCTTGACGAGCGCGTCCCAGAGCTCCTCGGGGAGGATGCATCCGTTGTGCTCGACGTCGATGGCCTGGAAGATGCGGTAGAGCTCGAGCTCCTTGTCGTCCATGTAGCGCCTGAAGTCGTCGTAGCCGACGCGGCCGTCGCGGTCGCGGTCGCAGGCGCGGAGCAGCTCCCGCGCGTACTTGCACTCGACGGGCACCTGCAGCGCCGCCAGCCCGGCCTCGATCTGCGCGTAGTCGAGCTGCCCGCGGCCCGAGACGTCGAAGAAGGCGAACATCTCGCGGATCCGCTCCTCCCGCTCCGTCTCCGTCTCGTGCAGCGCGAGGAGCACGTGCTCCATGGTGACCGCCGCCGCCTTCCGCGCCGGCTCGCAACCTCCGCCCGCCCCCGCTGCAGCAGCCGCCGCGGCTGTGGCCACGGGGGGTGGGGAGGAGGGGGAGGGAGGCAGGGCCCCGGGAGTCCACCGCGTGTGCCGCCGCGCCGGTCATGGCGCCGGCGGCGGCAGGAGGAGGTGGCGGTGGTGTGGGGACGGGTTGGGTTGGTTTCGGGGAATGGAAAGGAGGAGAGGGAAAGGAGAAGGGGGAAGAAGGGGAGGGAATATGCGCGGATGTGTGTGTGTCTGAGACCTACGGCCACGTACAGTGGTGGTTACCGTATTCGCTGTTAGAAAACAGAAATTATGTAGCTTTTTTTTCTGAGGGCAGAAATTTATGTAACCATTACTCCCTTCGATTTTAATTTATCTATGCAGTGTCCGCAAATTGAAACCCACAGTTCAATGTAGAAAAGCGTGATGGATCGACTTTGCGATTGGGACTACCCTAAGTTTAAGGTCCCTTTTGAACCGTATAAAAATTTCACATGAAAAACATAAGATTCAACAAAAATTCAAGCAATCTAAAGGGGGCAGAATGGATATTAAATGATTAAATACGATATTTCATATTCAATACAAGCATCCTTGGTTTCATAGGATATTGTGACCAAGAAGAGATGGTATACGAAGGACAATGAATGTGACGTGTATTTTCAAACATTCTCCTTGAAAAAATATGTAGGTAACTCGAACTCAATGACAACACAACACTAAAATCCGTACATTTTTTTTTACATGATGCTTTTACATTTTCGCTCGGGCGGGGGTTGATTAGGTTTTATCGGTATGCTTGATAAACCGTTGGAAAATGAAGGAAGTTGAAAGAGAGGATTAGGAAAAGAGTAGACATAGAAATGGACTTTTATTCTCATTCTCTTGTTTGGCACGTGGTAAGAGTTGAGAGATGGAATTCAAGAGGAGTATAATTTCGTCCATTGATTGGTAGGTTTTGAGTGGAGAAGAGGTGTATAAGCTAGGATGAAGAAATACACTCATATTTCACTGATCATGATACAACTTTCATCTGGTTATCACTTCTTCCATTAAAAAGATATTAGAGAAATTCATCCCTTAACTCTTGATTCTCGTCCCATTATAATTCTCATTCTCACGAAAAAAAATTATAATCCTCATCTTTAGTTTAACCGCAACCAAATAAATCCATCTTGTATGATTGTTGTCTTGGTTATGTCGCTCCATCCAACTTGGTGTGAGACTCTGAGCTGGATAGAGACCGGTTGTGATATTAGTGCCCAGTTTTCAGCATCACTACAGGCCTACAGCACCATTCATGTTATAGAAACTGATTGTAGGTGGGGCTAGTGTATTGAGCGCGTGATGGCGACTTCTCAAAAACAAACGGTGTGATCCACGTGGTTCGTCTCACATTTTTAGCATTACTTTTTAATTCTATCACTGCACCTACCACAGAGCAATGCATCCTGATCGACCACGTCGTGCTTTATCAGTCCTGTGATATATGAGCTGTGTTGGCATGGCGCCTAGTACAAGGATCATACGTGCATGTCAGGTATGTCCAGGTACAGGTACTATCAGATACTACCAAAATCACTGACAAATAATTTCACAGCATTCAGTTTCACCTTCTTTTTCGTGTGTGTTAGGAAGTTTCCTACATTTGAATGTGAAAATGTAGGCACATGGCGAACACACGAACTGGCATGAGATGTTGAAGTTATAATCCGTTCAGACGTTTCAAAAGAACAAAAGAGGGAACCTCGCAAGTCGCAACACATTTGCTTTGAGAGATTCCTATGCATTGAACCAGACCCAGCCGCAGCCGGTAGCAACATTCATAAACCATATCCTTATTCAGTTGTTCCAAGGGACAATAAGAAATTTCTCCCTAAATCTAAGCCCTACGAAATGCCTCCACAGCTCCACTCTCTGGGAATTCCAACGGGCCTTAAAATGCTTTGGAAAATGGGTGGATACAGAGAACAGTGGAATAAACTGGACAACGAAAGGGATCATATCATCAAGAAAAGATGAAAGCGTAAAAGAGCTGAAAGCATCAGCTGGTCCAAAGGTCACAGAACAGTGATCTCCATTCCGAGCCTACAAAGATTTCCAACTGAGATCAGACCAGGGCAGAAAAATCGCTGGAATGGACGGCAGCCGGACTGGTGGAGTGTCAAGAATGTTCCTCCATCTTAACTTTAGGAGATGCTTCTTCTGGTCCCAGAACATTCTGCACAATATACTACGCAAATGTTGAACGTTAGAAAGCAATGTCATAATTTTGACTAGCTGTAGCTGCTCCCTTTTTGTGAATTAGAGCCCATTTACTAGTTCCCTTGGTCAAAGCCGTGCGTTCAGAATATCAAATTGTTAAATGTGCTTGAAATCATAACTGGAAGGATGAGAGATGACTAAAGGGGCACTGATGATATATGATGAAATATCAAAGCTGAACATTACAAGTCTGTACCGACTCACAAATGTTTTCCTAGTTCAAAGATAGGAAACGGAGGTACAAGTCACGCATAGATGAAATCATGAACCTGACCATTGGGTAACCTTTCAAAACCCGTCTAGAATCCACGAAATCATGCCTAGCAAAGCATTGACGAAAAGTGACACAGCTATGCTGACCATTGTGTAACCTTTCAAAACCCGTCTAGAATCCACGAAATCACGCCCAGCAAAGCATTGACAAAAAGTGACAGCTATGTCTGAAATATGTACAAGCTAAATGAGCCAGTCAACTAATTCGCCACTAAAAGCAGAGTCACAATTCTATATAAGCTCAGCACTCAGTATACATCATTTGCAAGGATCAGGAAATGTTCAGATTCCAACTGAACCAATCAATGAAATCAGGCTAGAAACATCACAGGGAAGCAGCGAGCAGTACATGGATGGCAAACTTGCAGCATCAGAAAGAAGATGAGCTGCTCTATGTAGTGAGAAAAGGAGGCAGGTTCTTAGACTTCATCCCGAGCACTAAAGCTTGCGTGTCGGGGAAGTATTTCGCCCCCGGAAGCTCTGTTACCGTGCCATCTTTTGTGACGGTGATTGGGTACCTGAGCAGATGCCCCGGAAGGTCAGATTCGAGATTGTCACTAGCGTAGAGATCCCAATACTCATCAGCCATCTTGTTCACTCTCTGAACACACTCCAGACTCTCCGGTTTCAGGAAGCTGTCGTGCAGCATACCGAGATGCTCGTACCACAGCGACATTCTGAAGCCGTGGACCTGCCCTCTTGCGACCTGGCCTTTGGTGTTCAAGTGACATGGCTGGAACCCGCCCATGGCGATCTCAGAATCCCTGCCCCCATCCATTGAACGCTGGTTGATGTTGGCAGATCCCACAATGATGTATTCGTCGTCCACTAAACAAACAGTGCAGACTATATGTTAGACAGGGTTGCACTTCAACATCACAGACCATCTCATGAAACTACAGGAAATAAGGAATTGCAATAGGCCTAGGAACAAGTATTATGTTTCTGAAAGCAAGAATGGTGCCCAGCAGATATGTTCGGTTCTCAAACTCAAATGTTAACGAACAAATCCTAAAACTCCAATGTTCGGTTCTGAAACTCAAATAGTCAAATGTTAACAAACAATCCTAAAACTCCAATGTTCAGTTCTGAAACTTAAATAGTCAAACGTCAGCAAACAGGGGAAGTTTTCAGTGCAAATGAGTATTCTGTACAACTGTGCAAACACTAGACCACAGCGCTCCGATCTCAATCAAAAGACCGTGCTTTAGGCAGTCCGGGTCCTCTTTCCTTTTTGTTGAATTTTACGCTTAGCCCCCCGCACGGAGGTTGTTTTCTGCTTCCTTATCCGAGTTCCTCGTCACGAATCCATTCCTCTTCATCTTCGTGGATCGATTTGGCACGCGTGATCTGCTCACACCCATCTTCGTCTTGTCGATCCTTCCTCCGTCCCATATCCTCTTTTGTTCCTTACCTCATACTACGCCGCATGGCCTTGGAACCTTGCACGTACGTTACCGTCTCCATGGAGGAGTCCCCATCATTCTGAATTTCTGATGGACTGCCTCGTCTTGCGAAAGCGGAATAGTTTGGTCGCTGTTGTTTTGTGAACGCAAGGCCAACTTCCTTGGGCAATCCGTGGAGCCTGTGCGTCACTTCCTGCGGGCACCAATTTCCTTGCGCAATCCGTCTGATCGCGGGTCAATAAAATTGATTTTGGCATCGTTTTGACTTCCGCATGATGGGCGGGCAGGAATTCTAGAAAGGGTGGAGCAGTTCTCCAAGGCCCCATGCATGGTGGAACAACAATTCAGTGCAATGTGCAGCGTACGCGCCGCGTACACGCCTACGCTGTACGCCGGGGCAAAGGATTGATGATGGCGGAGCTCCAAATCGAACCACAGAGGAAGACGATCGATAGGGGCAACCAAAAAGTGGATTTTTGCGAGGGTTCAAATGAAAAGTTACGCGTGGAAAAGGAGAGCCCCGCCGTGCTGAAACAGAGCCTTTGGATGGAGATCAGAGCATTGTGGTCTAATGTTTGCACAGTTGCACAGAATACTCTTTTGCACTGAAAACTTCCCCCAGCAAACAATCCTAAAACTCAAATTTCAACTATTCTGTGAAACCCTTTCAATGACAAAAGGCGCTGGTATTTGTATAGGTTTAGGAATGCTTAGCAGTTAACATTGGAAATTTGAAATGTGCTACAGATGCCTAAGTATGCCAAGCAAACCCAACTAATTGTGTGTGACCACTTGAATTTAGTGTAACCAAACAGTAAATATGATGTTCTAGATTAGAGGGATTTGATTATGCAATGTGTCAGGGGCATACCTATCATCATCTTGGAGTGAACGTAGATCATGAAGCGACGTGCATTCTGTGCCCGAGCATAGTCTGTCCCATCCAATGGGCGAGCTGCGGGCTCATACTCGCCACTCATCTTCACCTCTCTGTTTCCCAAGCAGAAGAATGTAAGGTAATCCCTTGGGTTTGCATCGATCCTCTTTGCCTCCAGTGCGACTGAAATGTCATAGTACATCATCTCCATCGTCCTCCTCTGCCAGTCCAGTATGGCCTGCACGGATCCACTAGCAGGAGGGCCTTCTGGCCACATTGGCAGCACCACGTAAACAGCAAAACGTTCACCAGCCTCAATTTTGCTGACAATCTTCAGTGAGATCTCTTTAGGGATCACATGCAATGCTTCAATCTCCTGCGGCTTTATGCCATCTGCCTTCCAACTGTAAGAGCTGCCGAGGAAGTACTGGTTCTCAATGTAAATGAAGTTCTTGGCACGGCGTATGGCATGGATGTAGGCGTCCTGGATGCTCCTGTCAAGGACATTGTTCTTGCCACTGACAAGGCCAGACCGAGTGGCGCCCTCCGGGGTGTTGGGGAAGCCATAGCACGCACCGCCATCTATGGACCGGAAGAGTTGAACATTCCATGTCTCCTGGTCGTCGGGGAATGTCACCGGTGATGGTGGTATGATCAGGTCCGCCATGGCTTTTAGGTCGAGGAGGAGGTCATTGCTGCCTCCTTGCTTCCTCCACCGCTGCTCGAAGTTGTAGAGCACGTCCCACGCGGCTGGTCCTTCAATCTTGGAGTGGATGTCATGCCACGGCTCCCTTGGCCCGCCCTTGTCGATGGACGCGCCATCGAGGTTGGGCTGGTGGAAGTCCTTGTGGTGCGCCGTGTCCAGCGTCCGGAACAGGGAGTGGAACTGCGTGTCGTAGCGGCCATCGCAGAGGTCGAGGCCGCCGACGAAGCTGACGATGCGGCGGCGGTCGCTGCGCCTCACCGGCATTTCGTGGTCGACGACCACGATCTTCTGGTGGTGGGTGATCGATAAGGCGATCTGCGCGCCCATGATTGCGCTCCTGCCGGCGTCGGGGTTGCGGGGGCAGAGGACGCACTGCACGTCAGTGCCGCGGAAGTACTCGGCGGTCTCGGCGTCGTGCGTGCTCATGAACCCCTTCGTCATGCCGAGGGACTCGATGGAGGTGCGGTCGTCCCACACCAGCATGAGCACGCGCACGCCTTCGTTGGCCTTGCGCTTCAGCAGCTCGCCGAGGGTGACGTCGCCGCCGGGGCGCTGCCGGGCGCCGTCCCGCAGCAGCGTGATCTCGGTGTACACCGACCATCCGGTGATGTAAATCAGGTGGCGCGCGTTGCTGATGGCCTCGAACACGTCCTCCCAGCACCTGCCGGGCTCGTAGTTCCGGCCGCCGGCGAGCGGGATCCTGGGCGCGAACGCGTCGGGCGCGTGCGCGTCCTGGTACAGCGTGACCCGGCACCCGGGCCGCTGCGAGAAGAAGGTGTACGGCACGCCTGGGTTCCGCGCGCCGCCGACGCCGTGGCCCCACCCGCGGGGGTCGGCGGCCACGTCGCGGAACAGGAGGCGCACCCGAATCTTGGGCCCGTGCGGGAGCGGCCGCTTGGCGGCGTCGAGGATGTCGAGCGAGCGGTCGATCACTTGGCCGGCGAGGAGGTCCCGGACGGGGAGGTAGGCGCGGCCGATGAGCGTGGCGCTGATGGCCTGCGCCGCCTTGACGGAGAAGACGACGTCGGAGGCGAAGTGGGCGCAGTAGATGTGGAACTCCTCGTACCACCGCGGGTTCACCGGGTCGCCGGTGATGACCCGCGTCCGGCCCACGCGCGCCTTGCCGAGGTCCACCGTCGCGTACAGCTGCGTCGAGCCCTGCCCGAGCCCGAGCGTGTCCTCGAACCCTTCCACGAACTGCACCCATGGCAAGCATCAGATAAGATACAAGATTATCGAGCCCTAAACCCAGCAACAAAGCTACCGCTGGCACCCCACAGCACTGTAAAAATCGCTTCTTTCTCCTATTGATGAGATAAACAATTCGAATTTCGGGGCGAATAGAGCGAGATTTCCGTGGATGGATTCGATCTGCTTCTGTATCTACTGATGTGGAGTACGGAGGGTTGATCTTTTACCTTGCGGAAGATGCTGGGGGCGCCGCCGGTGGCTCTAGTCGGGTTGATGAGGTGGTCGGCCTCCAAGATGGTGGCGTTGAGGGTGCCGTGCAGCAGGTAGTGCGCCATTGCTGCACTTCTCTCCTCCTCTGCTCACCTGCGTTGCGACGGAGGAAACAATGCGACAAGCCAATGGGTGAGAGAGGCTTGTCAGCTTTTTGGCAAAAGGGGAAATTGTGCAGGCGTGAGACTTGTGAAAAGAATCACAAGATATTTTTAGTAGCAAGAAATGAATCTGGGAGATTTGGAGATGAATCAATTCGGTTTTGGAGCAGAGGAAGGCATTTTTAGTAGAGATTTATTGGAGGTTCTAGTAGTAGATGAGCCACCCGCTGAGCAAAATCACACGAGAAATGCGTGTACTGGTGAGGGAACACACACTACAGTCCGCCGCACCACGGTCAGCAGAACGAGGACCGGAGCGTTTGGTAGCTGGCCATCATTCGCCACAGCCGAGTGTGGCGTCGCCACAGATTGTGGCATAGAAATCTGGCACCGCAGTTTAGGCAAAAAAAAAATGAACTGCAAAGCCTGTGACGGCCACAGCTTTGCTACAGACCAAACACTGGCCTTTTTTTGCACGGCGGTCACACTTTGGCGCTGTTCGTTTCTTTTAGCGCTAAATTTTAGAGGCCTCTAAACAAAGAGAATCTAGTACTAAATAAAGTTTAATGACAAAATCTTTTTACAGATGAGTACATCTTTACGAGACGAATCTAATGGGCCTAATTAATCTATATTTTGCTACAGTCATGCTACAGTAATGCTACAGTAACCATCATTTAATCATGTCGTAATTATCCTCATTAGATTCGTCTCGCGAATTGGAACAGGGTTCTGTAGTTAGTTTTGTAATTAAACTTTATTTAATATAGCTTATCTAGAATTTAGATCTCTCTAAAATTTAGATCCCTATGCGCCGAACACCCCGGGATCCGATCCAGGCGTACCCACTTTGTAGTAGTGATCAATCACATGCCATCTGTGCAGATCCGGCCGTGTTCGTGTACGAGATTTCAGAGAAAAAGATGATGCTTCAAATAAGAACAAAGAACACATGCCACCAATGCAGAGCTCGTGGTGCAAAGGAGAGAACAGAGACCACATGGAAATGATCTCGCGCGCGCATAACAAATACCGCTGGTGGGCTTTTGTAATTGTACTGTACATGAGGGTTTAGATACCCTGTTCGCCTTGTTTTACAGCAGCTACAGTGTTCGCAGTTATTTCTTCAGCAGCAGCTACAGTGTTCGCAGCAGCAGCTACAGTATTCGCAGTTATTTTTCTGCAGCCGCAGCCACAGCTACAACCTATCGAACACCCTATTTACGGCACATGTAAGGCACTCAATGACACTACACTGGTCCTAAGACTCCTAACTACTAAGCCAATAGCAGACTTTGCTTTAGTTTAGCTTTTGAAACTATAATCTACCAGCATGATTCCTAAGCTAAAACAGTGTTACGGTGCCCAATACCACTAGTATTATACTAGTAGTATTATGCATACTATAAGTATATACTAGTGGTATTTAAAATCCGACGGTTCAGATTAGTTTTCTTTCAACTTTTAATATCACTAGTATTATTAGTAGTATTAATAATACTAGGGTATTTTTAAAAAGAAAATCATATTGACATAAAATCGGTGACGGCAAAGGGTAAATTAGTGGCGGCATAGGGAAGCAACGTCATAGTTAACGGCATTACGAGATTGTGCGAAGAGGGGGTGGCGATGAAAAGATTTAGAGAGCGGTGACGCGGTGGAGAGTAGATCGATTAAACTAAAATAACTATGTTACCTTTAAAAATACCACTAGTATAATACTTAGTAGTATAGGACACCGTAAAATTTTTAAAAACAAACGGGTACTCGGTCAAAAAATGATGCAAACTAGAAACCATAGACGCGCGATTTGACCTCGAGACGTTCCGCGTGGCCGTGCACTTTGCATTTCATCTTTCGAAATTGCTGCTTCATCGAATCAGTACTTGTATGATCATGTTTGTTCGTCATATGCTCAAGCTCACAACGGATGGTGTGCTATAAAAAAACGAACCGGCCAACAGGCAACGATGAACAGTTTTTACTCGTACTCCCCCATCTCATTGGCGTTCACCCAGAAGGAGCAGTTGCGCCTCGTGATTGCCGCTTATGAAAATCAAAAAGTTGCCGGTGAAAGTCAGACACAGGCTCGCTTTCAGCGCATCGGGAGATCACACGCTTGAATTCACAGCGCTGCTCTTCGAGATTGGCATAAAGAATGATTTGATAAGCGCATTAAGATTCTGGCCGACAGAGACCACGCACCTGGCTTATAACGACGGGCATACGCAGCCAGTGATGTGTGCAAATGAAAAGATGAGCATCTGAAAATGAAATGGAAGTGACGCAGGCCAGTCCTTTCTAGCCACAAAACCAGGTCAAAATGGCAATGGATGTGCTGCTCCAACTTTAGTTGGCAATTACCTGTGTCGACAAGCAACATCTACAGCAGTGAAAGTTTTTCTTTTTTGAGAGTAAGGCAGGTTCTTATTCACTCAAAATGTTTTGAGGTATATAAAACATTTCTGGTTTTCCAAGGAGCCAGAGATGTCTCCCTTGGTTCCACTTTACAAACAAGAGGATTTGGTGTTTTCACCTCTGGTTTCGGAGCTAATGATATTTTTACCTTTCTTTTTCACAGATTGCGATTTTACTTTTACTTTTTAAAAACGAAGCAACCGTTTCCCCCTCCTTTACATCTCCGTCAGGCCAGCCCCGATTAAAGCAATAAAAAAAAGAAAAAAATGATTAAAAAATGGAAAAGGACACAAGTGCCCTTGGCCTATCTCAAACGAGCCCGACCTCTCTCTCTCGGTTCACATCACATGCATGGGGATGCGCGGTTGCGGGATGCCGGGCGCGGCAGCGCAGTTGGGTGCGCGCGGAGTGGAGCGCGACGGCGGGGCGTGGCCGCAGGACGCCAGGCGCGGCGGCGGTGCAGGCTCCGGGCGTGGCTGCTGGACGAGGGGCGCAGCGGCGCTTCGCGGCCGCCGGGCTCGGCTGCGCGAGCGACCAGCAGGTAGAAGGGGAGCGAGGGACGCGCGCACCACCAGCTGATATTTTCGGGAGAGAGGCAGACATGAGTGGGCCTGCCTCAGGCCGCGATGGATTTGCTTGGACCTGCCTCACGGGGACAGCTTGGCTGAGGAGATGCTCGTGGCGGTGGCGAGCTAAAGCTTGAGCTCGTGCGGCATGGCGATGGATTGCGGCGGAGCCTGACAAATCACAGATCGACGCGGGGGTGGGGCGCATGCTGGCTCGACGCTCATTCCTCATGTGGACTCTTCCCATCGGAGCAAAAGCTTGAGCATGATGAAGCTATGCAGCAGGTGGAGTGTTAAATTGACTTAAGAGGAGTGATTAGAGGCTCCATAGGGTGCTCCGATTACAAGGAATTGCTCCGCAGCTTAGTATCTACGGAGATCAAATTTTTGGAACCGCATGGAAGTAGCAGTGTGTGAAGCTTGCGGGCCTGTTGGGAGATGGAAATGGATTTTTCTTTTTGCAACACAAGGCATTTAGTCTTTTTATATCAGATTTAACACTCTTAAATGCCTTTGGTAAACTGATGCTTCGTTTTCAAAAAGCAAATGTAAAATCGCAATCTATAAAAAAAAAAAGGGTAAAAACACCATTGGCTTTGAAAACACCAAATCCCCTACAAACAAACACCTCTCGCAAGAGCACTGTACACAATGGCAGAAGGCCCAACGCAGTGAAAGGAAGAGTCTTTTCTGGCCCGGTGTCAAACGTGGCTGGGCTTAGGATCGCGATTTTGGCGAAACAGCCCAACTCAAATCAAATGGAGAAAAGAAATAAAATTCGGCCTGTAATATTTCCTAAATGTGTAGCCCAAGGCCCGAATTGCCTGCTTAAAAGAGGATCAGCAACGTTTAGGCTGATTTCCAGATTGTGGCCCATCTTCTTCTACTCCTGAATCCGGCCTGTGTGGAATCTGTTGCCAAAATAATCTATCGCGCGGCCACATGAGCTTTCTGGTTCAATCCAGTAATTTTCACACAGTTATGATCGCTTGTATTTCTGTCCCTCAGCCTCGGTGGCAGGTCTTGATTTCGTCGTCAGCGACCACACCATAACAGGCAGGACTATCAA
The DNA here is from genome assembly GCA_007726485.1 of Eragrostis curvula. Lineage (NCBI taxonomy): Eukaryota > Viridiplantae > Streptophyta > Magnoliopsida > Poales > Poaceae > Eragrostis > Eragrostis curvula. The sequence continues at coordinate 4,396,018 of CM017441.1, read as the reverse complement.
AAGATTCAAGAGAACTCCTTGTGTCTATCATACGGTAGTTGACGACAATGTATAACATGCAGAACTCGCTGTACGATAGATACAAGGAGTTTAGGGTTCCGGCAAAATATCATCCCCCAGTTTACTTATACCAGTGGCGCCACGACCAGCTGTGGCCCATGGCATGTCGAGCATTGATTCGGCAGTTGTGTCTGCTGCATATTTTCTCATAACCCCGTGTGGTCCAGCTTCGGCGTCTTCCATTTCTTCCCATGGCCGGCACATCCTTTTGGACACATGCTCAAGACTACATAGAGCCACGAAAAACAACTGTTGACCCTAATTTTACCAACAGAAAACCAATTTTATACAACCTCAACAATGATACTCCTACAAAGATATGAAGCCGCAACTTGCACTTATACCTAAAACAGTCCAAGAAGCGTTTTCTTTATTCAGATAACGAGGAGGACCCGTCGCGGGCCATGGCCGACCTAGAATCATGAGCAAAGACTCAAGAAAGTCCACATGCCCGAGAGGCCTCGCCATGTTCTGTGGAGGAGGCGGCCGGAGCAGAGGTGACGTTGAGTCCTCAGAGGTCACAAGTCACACCGCAATTTTTATCAGCGCAGGTCACGTTCCCGTGTCGCAAAAACACATGGCAACGCCGGTGCACGCATGCCACTAGCTGTAGGCTCGTGGCCGTGTGTACTGTGTAGCCAGTCAGGCTGAGTGTCTAGGAGGGCAACCGACACGCCTGACGAATCGATAACCGATCGATTCTGTTTATGACGGAGTATAACAGTACAAGAAAGAAGAATTTTTTTCTGAAATAATATTATTTTAATAGAAAATTGCAATTTTGAGGTCCGGTTTCGAAAAATTGCAAGAATGGGTGCCTGTCGGTCACCCCGTGACCAATTGGTCACCGGATGACCGATAGGCCTCCATTCATGGACCTATCGGTCATCCCGTGACCGATAGGTCTCAATGCATGACTTTGTTCGTGCGCGCGTGGTGGTCAGGTTCAAAAGCCTGACCGATAGGTATCTGTGACCGATAGGTACTAATTTGGTGTTTTTCCTCCCGATAGGCTGACATGGCATGCAGCCGACAGCCTATCGGGTGCTGGATGACCGATAGGTGCTAATCGGTCTTCCCGTGACCGACAGGCACCTATTTTTGCAATTTTTCGAAACCATATCTCAGAATTGCAATTTTCCATTAAAATAGTATTATTTCAGAAAAAAATTCCAAGAAAGTTCATCGATCGATCTGCGTACCCTAGTGAGGCAAACAGAGAAGATGACCAGACGAAGGGAACACACAGTTCCTCTTGAATGTACTACTACAGTACTAGTACAACGCTCCTTCCCAAAGATGATCTCCCGTACGTGCTGGGCTTGTTGCTTTGTTCAGTTCATCGATTCCGGTTAGCCAGCTCCAGCTGAACAGGTACAGCCTGATCGAGCATACAGATGCAACTAGTCTACAGAACTAGTAAACGATCCAACAGCCCGACCCTTTGTAACCACCGTGCGACAACCTCATTATTGTGCCCAGCCAACCCTCGCAACGTGGTGCCGTTTCCCGTGCCATGGCTTCAGTGCCCACCCCCCTACCAGCGAGCGGAGCAGAGGGACTTGCAGTCTTCCAACGTGCACGGCAAGCGTCGTACGTAGTACGTAAGCGTCTGAAGGCGAGGAAAACCATGGACCAGGCTAATAGCTACCTGGATTAGCTGCTAAACTCCTAGGCCCCGTTTGGAAACTAAAAGCACTTCCAAAAATCTGGATTTTGGATCGGATCTTAAAATCTGAATTTTGCTTAAAATCTGGTGCTGCCGTTTGGATTCCAGCTTCCAGTAGCTACCTTTGAGTAGCACGTGGGCCCAACTTGGCTGGTCCCGTTCTGTTTCAGTAATTATTTTAGCTCGTCTGCTATTTGTTCCATCCGCAGCTACGGCAGCAAGTTCCTGCCGCTCAAGGAAATTTCTGCGCTCTCTTCCCCACGTTCGCGCGCACGAGGAAATTTCTGCGCTCGGTCGAGGCGGCGCCGTCGGGTGCTGGGCTGGATATTGTGGAGTCTCCTGTCTCCCAGGCAGTGGCGGAGCCAGGTAAACATGGTAGAGGGGGCCGCTACAGTAGCGAAGGCAGTTACGGAGCTAAGAACAAACATCTAATCCCCGGCTAGCTAGCTTTTATCCTGCCTTGACCATCCGAACACTAATCTGACAGCTTCCTTCTCATAAAAAGTCATCGTACTGCAGCTTTTCTCAGCCAATTAGACAAACTATTTGACAGTTTAGCTGCAATCTTCAGAAAAATTACCAAGCCAAGGGGGGGCCGGAGCCCCTTCTGGCCTTAACGTGGCTCCGCCACTGCTCCCAGGCGCGTCGCTGTGTTGCGGGAAGCGATGGCGGCGGCGGCGCCGCGGATGGCGCGGCAACGAAGCTGCAGACTTGTCTGTGCATGCCTCGGGGGCAGGATGAATGCAAATCGGAACAATTTTGCAGGTGGCGGAGGAGTTGCGGAAAGGGGAAGACGGAGGCGAGGCAGAATCGATGGATTGGGGGTGAACTTCAACGGGTGCCGGAAGGGACGCGATGAATCAGGAGAAGGATTCGATGGCAGATTAAGTTATTTTTCCAAAGTACGAGGGGCAAAATCGTAATTTTGTCGTTCAGTAGCTGCTGAAAGCTCCCCGGCTCCGGCTTGTGAGATTTTGAGAATCTGGGCCTTCAGATTTTAGAAGCTGGAACAAAATCCGCTCCGTTTGGAAGCCTGCCAGCTTCTGCCTTCCAGATTCTTAAAATCTGGGGTCTTCCAAACGGGGCCCTAATCACGTAGACCAGGGTTAAGATAATAATCCGAGCACGATTTGCAAGACTCTGCAAAACTGAACAAACAGAGTGCGCATGCCGACCGCTAAGGAAACCAGCTGGCCTGTGCACTCCGTCGATCGATCGAGACAGGCGACCGCGACGGCCGAGTACCACGTAGGCCACCGGCTCCCCATGCCCCTCTCACCAATTCGTCCGTGAACCCTCGTACGTACATGCATGGACGTGTACGTCACCGTCCTTGTGGACAGCGAGATAAGTCGATGAGGCTGACGACTCACCAACAAATTGACCACGTCGACCGACCTCCTGCATATGTGCGCGCGCGCGCGGCCGTCGTCTCTCATCGCCTCGTTGCATTGCACAGGATGAATCCATGCAAAGATCGCCATCAGTGACCAGTTCCGTGGATCCAGACATCAGCCAGCCATTTGGCGCGTCGGCTTGCTGGCACAACTGACTTCTCAAGGCTGCTATGGCTTGTCGGTGCAGCCCTTCTGCAAACATTTGAGGATACAGGTCCAGTTAGTCAATGATCCGACGATAATGTTGGAAATCATTTTTAAGACAAGGCAATGTTCAACAACTGATACTATATACGTACAGATGATGTTCTTCAGAAAATGATCCAGGCATCAGCCAACAACTTGGCGGGACTGCTTTGCTGGCACAACTGCTAAGACTGTTTGTCGGTCCAGATCGACCTTCTGCAAACATATACTATCCATGTCCAGTTAGTTAATGATCCGACGATAGTGTTGGAAATCATTTATAAGAAAAGGTAATGTTCAAGAACTGATACAGACGATGTTCTTCAGAAAAATGATCGATCCGACATGCAAGCAAGATCCCCTTTTCCTTTTATGTGCAGTGTACACAGTACAAAGTGGTGGCAATGGCATAGTACGTAGTACTGTTAGTGAGTGATCGAGTGGCGTTTGGTGCTGACCCATGCACGAGAAAGCCCCCGTTGCAGTTAATACGGCCCGCTTAAAAGTCAGTAAAACCAGTAGCTTTATTGCCCGGTCTCTAAACCTCCCCCTCCCTCCAGGACAGACGCTTTCAGAGAGAAAAGAGTGAGTGAGTGATGCACAGGGAAGAGCTCGACAGTGCGAGTAGCCGAGTACCAACCGGCATGGCAAAACTACTCTTCACCCGTCGACTCTGTTGGTTGAATGAGTTGAGTGCTTGACACTTCCATGTAAGTTTGGGCAAGTTGCCAATGCCAGGCAACCACTCGAGCTTGGAGCTTCGTGAGAGTGGCGTAGCAGAACAGATCCACGCGCACTGTACCTGTTGCAGACTTCAGTTCTTCCCTGACGTAGGTGGATCTAATCCTCGGTTCCCTGTAAGCAACGCCGGACAGGTCGGCCGCGGCCCCAGCTTCTGCGTACAAGAAACGACAACATACAGAAAACAACGATTCATCACATTATCAATTTGAGAAGATAACAAACAATATCAAGCAATTTGCCAAGCTCGTGCGTGTACAGTATAGTGGAGTAGCAGCAGTAGTACCGTGGAGTACTTTGACTGGTACGACGACTGTATGTTTACTGCTCACCTTTCAACCATTTTTACGCGACAGTTCCTGACAGCCAAGGACAGCCAGAGAGCCAACCACCGGCCCGACCTGCCTGCCTGCACTTTCCATGGAAGCGCAGCTCGTGCGCGTAACGGCGACAGATCCAGCAGCCGAAGGTTCCATCTGCCAAGAACTCACTGACACACGTATCCGAGTGGAGCCGAGAGCCCGTAAAAAGTGCCTGGCGATCATTGAATTCCCGGCCCGGGGCGGCTGGAAACTGGACAAGGGCAACGGACGACAGCCCCGCCATTGATCTGCCCTTCGACTTTTTTTACGGAGCTCCTGTTGCCATGGATGATGCGTGCGTGCCGGACTGACTGATGATGGTTGCCCCGGCCTCGTGGGCTATGGTAGATGCATGGAGTCGATGGCGCAGTTATTGCCGGCCAACTGCTCGTGTTTAGACAGTGTCGTCCCTTGGACATGGGTGAAGGAAACCTCTCGTGCGTGTACTGACGGAGTTGCGGATCCTGGTTAGTTCCTGTGCTTAACTGCTCCTTTACCATGCCAATCATCCTCCTTAACTGACGGAGCAGTGCAGGGTACAATAATGTCTTCACTTTGCAGTCTTCACGTCACGTCTGCAGCAAGATATTCTACCCTACTAGTTGAGTCTACAGCCAAAATGCAGGCAGCAGATTGAGTCTACAGCAAAATTCAGAATGGTTAGTTCTTCTACTGGATTGAGCGAAACTGATAACCAGCTACCGGGTGGTGGTTAACAAAAGCCAGAGCTAGGGATAGATCGATAGATCGACGCCTAATGCATGGATCAGCGTACCTCAATGCTGGGATCACTGAGAGGCTGGGCTCCAGTGCCATCATTAATGAGGTAGCCAAGGGCGTAGGTGAGGGAGTTTATTACCCGCGTACTGGCAGCGAGGGGTGGTTATGCCACCGGCTACAGTTCACCGACAGCGCAGCCCATCAGGGACCCGGCTTCTTCGTCTTCCTCTTCCCCTCCTGTTTTCGCTCCCCACCAAGACTCTTCCACTCTTGTTTTAATTTAGTAGCTTATCCTTCTCACCACTCTTGTTTTAATTTAGTAGCTTATCCTTCTCACCAGTTCAGTTTTATCTCTTGCTACTATTACCGACAGACACGGACCCCCGAGCAGCACCAACCTCCATGGATTGCACTCCAAGTTATAGTGAAAGTAGTACTAGTAAATCCATCAGTGTGTACTGGGCGGGTCACAGGAAATTTGACAGTGTGATGAACTCAAAAGTCCTAGCGGGGTACAACTATCATGTAGCATTGCAGGCCCCGGTGCGCCACTGTGGAAAGAAGCCAATGCCACTGGCGGATTTGTGGAACGCAAGACAAAAGTACTTGTCCCAGTTACTGACCACCACGGCACCACCCACAACAATCTACTCCATCTCGCGCACACGCACGCACAACTGGGGCCAATATATATGCATCCATCCATCTATCCAACCACATTTAACGCTGCACTGAGGGCGCAAGTACAGCGGCTGGGTAGCTTATATTCACCGGCCGGGAGGGAACCAGGGCTTTACTCATATCCCACACACCCCACCCCACTGCTGCAAGAAGCGCTCACTCACTAGCACACTGCCTGCTCAGACAGAGCTCATTCCCTCCTTCCCCTCTGCCTTCCTCTGTCCTTCCCCGGCAGAGAATCTGCAGGCCTTGCCCCCCGGCAGAGCAGAGGATTAGCATGGTGCAATCAAAGAAGAAGTTCCGCGGCGTCAGGCAGCGCCACTGGGGCTCGTGGGTCTCCGAGATCAGGCACCCTCTACTGTAAGCTCTCCTCACACCTCTCGCCTAGCTACTACACTATCCCAATTAACCTCTTGAAAGATACATTTCTAGCTTCCTAGTTCGTATAGCTATTTGTTTTGTTTTCATGGTACTAGTAGCAGTAGTGATGTTGAGTCATCGAAATGCATGCATGCATGAACGGTTTACTGACGTGTGGTGGTGTTGTTGGAATGCAGGAAGAGGAGGGTGTGGCTGGGCACCTTCGAGACGGCCGAGGAGGCGGCGCGGGCGTACGACGAGGCCGCCGTCCTGATGAGCGGCCGCAACGCCAAGACCAACTTCCCGTCCCGAGGAGCGCCACCGGAGAGCTCGCCCCGGTGCCGGCAGCGCGGGACGCCCGTGGCGGCGGCTCGTCCTCCGCCGCGGGTGGCAGCAACAACCTGTCGCAGATCCTCAGCGCCAAGCTCCGCAAGTGCTGCAAGACGCCGTCCCCGTCGCTGACCTGCCTCCGCCTCGACCCGGAGAAGTCCCACATTGGCGTCTGGCAGAAGCGCGCCGGCGCCCGCGCCGACTCCAGCTGGGTCATGACCGTGCAGCTCAACAAGGACGCTTCCGCCGCGGCGACGACGTCGTCCAGCGACGAGCTGACGATGACGCCCGGCTACGGCGCGGCGGCGACACCCACGTCCACCTCCTCCACGACCACCACGGACTCGCCGCCGCCGCCGGTGATGGAGGACGAGGAGAGGATCGCGCTGCAGATGATCGAGGAGCTGCTGGGCAGGAGCGGCCCGGTTGACCATTCACATGGGATGCTCCACGGCGGAGAAGGCAGCCTCGTCATCTGAACGAAGCAAAGCAAAGAATTATTACATGGTTTAACAAGTAATACGATCAAGTCACTGTCCCAGATCAAGTATTTGGTAGAGTGGTTGGTGCAGCACAAGCAGTTAAGATTGCATCATATCATAGGTATCCCTATTACCACATCCAGCTTATAGGAAACAATATAGTAAGATTAATCACTACCGTGTGAAGCTCTGTTTATTATTAAAGGCTTACTTGTATGTATACCCCAGTCACCGTCATGATAGTTACACTAGTGAAACCTTTGCTATGTATCAATATCAAGCCATATATCAGTATCAGTGATGTCGCCTTCTAATAAAGAGAAATAAATACCTTGTAATTGTCACCTTCCTTCTGCTTTCGCACTGATCTGGGTTTTTCATCAAAAGAACATCTAGAATATGGTGAAGCTGATATTAATTTGTGAATACAATTCATGTTTCACAGGATAACATAGCCATTTCCCCGGAAAGTGCGTTAGTCTCATCGCTCAAAGATCGAACAAAAGAAGTATGGTTCATAATGTGAAAAACAAACGCTGCTTGAGGAGTACATTTATGCCCTACGTATTTCCCGGAAGCAAGGGCATAAATATCTCATGCATTATCTCAATGCCACTAGCCAATCCGAATAATAACGTTAACTAACTGCATGCATCACCAAGAATTTTGGTATTTCCGTTGCCCCCGTGAAGAAACAAAGGTTACATCAAATCTCACTTTCATATAAATATGTACTTATGTATGAAACCAGGAGAGCATAATCTACGAACTATCCAATGCCCTCATGAAAGGAAAAATGTATCCTCCAAATTCCCATTTCATGGATATAGAGGACAGAAACATGGTGACATAGGTGACCTCCACACAAGTACCATTTGCGATGCATACAGTAAATAATTGAATGGTATCATACTTGCAGTCTTCTCATTTCAATAAGAAACAGTAATAATAACAAGCAACCAAATTAGATTACGACTAACAGAAGCCATAATGAGCAGCGGAACCATTGTCTCCAGGCAAATAACTCACTGATTGCAGGGTTGGTGGCTTAATTGGTAATTAAATGCAATGTCTACGCATAAAACAGATGGCCATCAACTAAATGAGACAGTGCAACAAACTACATATGATCCACAAAGCAGCCAGTACTGACTGATGAGTACAAAGTAAAGGCTTATACCAGTTCATGCCAGCTTCTGCTATTCAGCCTGTTCGTTTCGCTGCGGCTGCAGAAAAATAACTGCGAACGCTGTAGCTGCTGCTGAAGAAATAACTGCGAACACTGTAGCTGCTGCAAAGCAGCGAGACGAACACGCTGATTGTATCTTTTAACTGCGATGTTAATCAGTCGTCATTAACAGCCCGTATTTTCCCTCAGAAACAAAATCTAACATTGCAGGGCCTGTACAATTGTCAAATGGAAGAAATCAAGAGGACTGGACGAATTGGATGACAACGAACATGGTCCCCACGTTCTTCCTCTTCTCTAATTTCACAACACACAAATAGGAGCAATGAAGCGCGAATCAGCTCCCCAGTTGGTTCTATAGGTTGGTAAAGCAAGGAGTCAATGCGGAAGGGCCCATGGTCAGTCATAAAGTACGGTCGCGCCAGCCCAACAAAAAAAAAGGAATAATAAAAGGAGTATATTAGCTGCCATTGACAGATATAGTAGACTGAGGTCTAGGATGTTGATGAAAACAACAATGGTTCACTATTTATAGCACACAACAAGATAAAATAGTATCTGATTCAATGATGGTTCAATGATGGTTAGAGCCAAAAGCGATGGCTATGTGTTATCCCTAAGTTTGGATTCTTAAATAAACAAATCAGTTAGACTTTTTCATTATCTACAATTAGCAGAAATAGTGTTAGCTCACTAGCTTGTGTCGCCATCTATCATACCTATTAAAGAAAGTTCCACAGTGCAGACACTTGAGAAAAGATGAGTATAGAAAATAAGATAATATGCTCTGCAGGACAAATGTGATATAAAATGTTTGCCTCATAATTCAGGGAAGTCAGGCTAGCTCTTAAATTTTGGAAAAGTCATACCAGTTTTTGCTTTGATACCTTGTGGTGCCAAGATAGCTGGTTAAGGACCTCCCATGTTGCAAAAGCATGCATTAAATATGTCTAGTAGGATAGCTGTACTGGTCCCTCGATAATAACTTTATGTTTGCTTGAATTCCAGTCAAATTAAGGTGACTTAATCTTAATTAAGATTGTAAAGCATATTGCATTAAGTTACTTTTGCGATATTGACACTATCACCTGCCGGATCTACCTAATATCTTTCAAATGAGAGTAGATGTTCATGCCTAATTGACTAGTGACTAGCCAAGTATGGGTGGTTACTCAACTTTATTTCCCGATAATAAGTGAAACAATCAAACTAGCCCTCATAACATCTTTGACTGGACCAAAAAAGAAACAGAAAAAAGTACATTCTTAGCCTGTAAAAGTGAAAAGCCATTGAAGTAAAGAAACAAGTTTATAATTTGTCAAAATGAATTAAAATGATTTTATTACCAAATGAATGCGGTTACAATTTTTTTACCAGTCTCACAAAGATTTGGGAAGATACCAAAGAAATACTGAAGAGGTTAATAGCAACAACCATAACATAAGGACCTGCTCGGTGAAGGTCAGGAAAGCCTGTATGACTTGGATGACTAGATTTATTAGCGTCCATACTTCCACTAAAGATAATCTGTCAGGTCTGACACAACATTTCTGCATGCAACTAGCTGTAGACTAGCCAACAACACATTGCACAGCGTTGAAAGGTATAATTGCTAGTGTACAATCAAAAACTGGCCCATATGGAGGGTTTAGAGTTATTGCCTGGATTGACTAGATAGCTATTGCATTTTCACACTACCACAAACAGTCAAGATGATTAGATCCGAGTTAATTTCAATTGGTGGAATTATAATGAAAAGATGTATGCAAACATTTTAAAAATTACTCGAGTGAAAACTATATTCTAGGTACTCAACAATAGGAGCATTATATATGCTGCAGTACACATGCAGTTTGAACTTAATTCAACCACTTATCTGGATAAATCTACTGAGGTTTTACATATGGAGATTATCCTGCAGCAGTGAAACAAACTTCAATTACATTGTAATTTGATATGCTAGCAATCTATAGTTATTTAGGTCAACAGGTCAAAGGTAAATGTTAGGAGGTTCAATTAAAAAAAATACATGCAGTTGTAAACAGAGGGAGTAATGTAAAACAATATCATGATAACTGTGTGAAGAAACTAGCCTTGATGCAACAAAATTACCAAAGCGGATATGCCATCTCATTTAAATGATGAACAAAAGGTAAAATAATATGTTCACGTATTATCTATAGCTACCTTAGCACCCAAAACAAAACAACAAGGACGTTCTGTTTCCAACCAACTCCAAGTTTTGAACTGATGATGCACAAATACGTGTTTACCAAGCAAAAAAAGAAAAAAGTTCAAAAAGAACCCGCATTAGCAAATATAATGGACCTATATCGCATATGTAGGTTGTTCCATTCAAGAATATCCAGGAGCATTCAGACTGCAAGTTTGACCATCTAATTAAATATGAATTATGGAGAAATGAGTGTGTTATCCAAATTTTCAATATAGGCAGGCAAGTATGGTTATTCCCCTGCAGAAATTACAATTGGTAAGGCTTTGAGAAATAGCATGATTCCCAAAATCTTATTTCCTTCAAATGGAACTATGGAAGAAAATTAAGCACGTATTTCCTTAAAAAAATTAAGCACATATGCAGAGAAAAAATATACTAGAATATAAAGAGGGAAAAATAATTCTACAATTCTTGAAGCAAACTGCGAGGATCATATGTTAAATTATTAAAGTGCTATTTATTTGCACCAAACTATTAGCCACCGCAAGATCAGTGCAGTATTCTTCTAGTAGGACATTACTGGTAAGAGACACAAAGAACAGAGTTTATACTTTATAAATCTGACAGAAAAAAATATGGATCATGCGGATGTAAATCATACCGGTTGTATTTGATTTATATGTTGCTGGCACTGATATATGTGGTAGATAGTTAACATTTCTCGTATGAATTAGTGGTACAGAACCCCTCATAAAAGAGTGACTCCTGCAGGCTTCAGAATCTGAAGATAACTCTTCAGAAAAGCAACTAGTCTTCCTTATTCACAAATACAGTGATGATCTTTAAGCTTGATGAGTGTTCGTCAGTGGAATTCAACACATTGCATAATATCACTAGACATACTTTCGACATTAATAATATGTACCATGCCCCCAATAAACCTGAAGGAAATTGTATATTAGATGTTGTAGTAGATGCAAATATAGATATATCACATCTCCTGAAGTCGTGCTAATCATCTTATAACAAAAGCTACTATAAAGTAGTGGCAAAAGCACTAGCATTCAATTTTGTTGACATTAGTCACTGGAACTAAAGCGCAAGGTCAACTTTGATTGTGGAACTTGAATATGATAGTCGGCGGTGGCTTAGGGTACTATTTTCTTGCCAATCTATCCAAATTCTCTATTTCTTCCGCTTAGACTCCATGTCAGTTTAACTGATTTGTTCTGTCAACTTGGTTTCCAATAAGGATATAACATACTTCCAGAGTTTGTCATCTGCTGATACTGTTGCCAAAATGTCAGAATGCCACAACCTGGACATGTGTGAAATAATTTCTAGGCCCTGTATCACAACCCCTTGGCTTTAAGCAAACTACATCATACAAAACAGATGAAGAACACTGTAAGGCTGAACACTGTGTTCAAAATATCACAAGGCTCCCATGCCGCGACCCCAACAAGTCAACAATCATTCATATCAAGCTCTATAGTTTTGCTGAGCAACAGATATCCAGGTCAGTTTTAAGAGGTACCTTCCTAGCACTACTTCTTACACTTCCAAATCCAAGAGAAACTGCACATGGTCCTTACTAGCCCACAGGTGCCTCAGCCATGCTTGCTTGCAACTCCATCAAGCAGGCAAAGAATACCCTGGAGGTTCAGGATTGTACAAATCATCACTGAGAGACCACAAGATGACAAGCATCACTTCACTCATTAACTAGACGATCTTGCCAGTAAGTAGAGCAAGTAAGCTCAGGCTGCTATTGCTGTTGTATAAAAGTTCTTGCGTTTGTCATCAACTGGATGATTGGCACATTTTCTGCTGGCTTTGTTTGAAGCAGAGGGTCCATGGGGAGAAATACCCTTAAATCCCATTGTCACTCTGATAATTTCACTGCAAACATAACGAGACTTCTTCCAGAGGGCATCTCTCGACTCAATATCTTTACATGAGACAGTGAAGGAAATAGCAAAGAATTAGCCAGATGCCCCGATCCACTTGCACGGCGAAGAACTAAAACCTGCAACGGACACATTGGGTTGCAATATTAATCGAAATTGACAATGCGAGGACCCAAGCAATAAAGCAAATCTGGGACAAAAAGTTTGTGTTTTCTATTTTGAGATTTCCAAAACCTCCTACCAGGGCTAAACGACAACTCTTTCCTGTGAATACTAATAAGTAAGAAACTATAAAGCTGTTGAATGAATAAAGTTTAACACAAAATTCTAATGGTATACAGATATAATAATAACACGAAGCTTTTCATAGCCTAGCAACCAACAAAAGATAACTAAGTAGATGGAAACAACAATTTCTGCACATGTTCAGATGTCCAAAAAAGGAAAAACCAAACCAATATGACATGTATTGGCAAATAGCAAA
>CM017441.1:4371502-4382271 GCA_007726485.1 Eragrostis curvula | reverse complement strand
CATCTCTCGGTTTTTCCTATACCTATATCGTATCCGTCTCCGGTCAGAGTCAGTGTAATTATTTGGTCAACTAGTTCTATCGATTGTTAGGTACTGCTGTACAATTTTGGCCAATCGTGTACCCGAAGCCATATCAAGCCCAAATTCGCAAATAACGATCGCACGGATCGCATTTCCTCGGAACAGGCTTCCTCAGAACCATCTCGAGACGACCCATTCCCAATAACTTGAAGGGAGTGGCTACACGCCTACACCAACGAACACTAGAAGTCCCACCCATGTCACCGAAAGGACCTTCTGGAACTGGAACCAAGCCAGAAGCCGCGGACCGCAAAACCCGTAATCCCCAGCAGAGGAACCGGACCAGGAGATGACTTTCGAAGAGGGGAGTTTCTGCGTACCTGGCGCGGGGCGGAGCGCCGGGGAGCAAGCGGCGGGTGGGTCGGTGGTAGCGCGGCGACGGCGAGAAGAAGCGGCGCGCCGGCGCCGACGCGGCTCGAATTGCTTGCGGGCTGGTGCTTGCGCTTCAGAATTTCGTTGGACCTTTTTATTATTATTATTCAGAATTTCGTTGGACCTTTTTATTATTATTATTCAGAATTTCGTTGGACTTGGGGATGGATTTTTTTTTTTTTTTTGGAGGGGATGGACTTGGGGATGGATGCTGATGTGCTTCCAGGCTGGGCCAAAATTTATTGGTAGGCTTTAGTTTTGCGGGGGCTGGGTGTAAGTAGGCCTCAGCTCGGCCTGCTGCCATTTGCACCCGAAGTGACTGCAATATATAAAAGAAAAGGAAAAATGCGGTGTTATTTCGTGGCTAACTGTTAACTGCTTGTGATGCTAAAAAAAAAAATGTTAACTGCTTGTTTCAAAAAACTGTTAACTGCTCTCTCTCAAAATTAAAAAAAAAACGTTAACTGCTCCAACCAGACCCCACTGAGCAAAAGTGCAAGCAGGTCTCTCATTTCGTTTTCCACGGGGAAATGCGATTATTTCTTGGTTCACTGAGGTGTTTTAATGTCGTTGCGCTGCATGAAAGAAAATGGTTTCCAACAAAAGTTAGGCGAGTTCAACTTCTACCATGGAAAATGTAATGTAAGCTAGGCATCGATTAAGGAAACTTGTTCAAGTGCGCAGGACAGGAAACGGCATTGCCATCACGAAGAATAGTCCTATATGGTAAGAAGTCAATGGTCATGGCTCGAGGGATTTCTTATGTATCGTGGTCACTTTACATCGACCGAACTAGCAAACCTTTAAAAACACATGTCGGCAGACTCTAACAAGGAAGCTGATCTTGATAGGTGACTGAAACTGGGAGGCCCTCGCGTCGTCTCGCTCGAGGCGACTCGGGGGCGACACCAAAAACTCCCAAACCACACCGCCGGCAGCGCAACGGCGGCCACCGCCGCAAGGCCGCGAGCGGCGGCGGCGGTCAGCGGCGGCGCCGCACAACCGGCGTCGTTCGCATCCACCTCCATGTTTCGCCTCCTCCCTTCGCCTCTGTTTTCCCTCATGTCCGATCTGCAAGGGATGGGGGCCTGCGGCCATGAACGCACCCGTGCTCACCGGATCCGTGCTCTCCGAAGCCGGATCTAGTGGTTCCCCTTCGTTTTGGGGGCCGGGAGTGGAGCTCCATGGCGAGTTTTAGGCGCGGGTGGGCGTCCCATGGTGGCGGCGCTCGATCTGTGCGGCGCATTGAAGTGGAGGTTGGGCGAGTTCCTAGCTGGACGCTGTGGTGCCGGGGCTGCTGCACAGCAACAGCGCGACGGCCGGCGTGCGGACACGGCGTGGTGCCGTGGCCATTGCTTGCTTGGCTAGCCTCTTCGCGGAGCAACACTACATGGCGGGGCATCTCTTGATGAGCGTGGAGTCTGCACTGTCCGCTCGCCGGATGTGTGGAAATACGCTCGGTGATGGAGGTAAGGAGCTGCGGTGTCTAGTGAGCTGTGTGATGACCTGCTGTTGAGGTGCCAGCCTTTGGTCGGTGGGAGGGGTGGTGGGTGAAAGCCTTGCTTGGCTATCGGCCAGTGCCGGCGACGACGACGTCTTTTGGCGCCGTACCCCTCGATGGAAGCGTTGCCGTATCACCCAACCCACTTGCCTCGGAATAGCAGTGAACATTGTATGTCGTGCAACGAAAGTGCCGTGCCTGGTGCGCGGGGAGGTGCTTTGCCTCCGCACGTCTCGCTGACCACCATGCTCCGGTTTTCACCCTTGTCAAGGTTCTGGAGATTTGTGTGTTTATGCCCCTTCTCCTCTCGTCGTCTCGGGGCTGGCCTATGGTCTTGGCCATGCCGTTGGCTTCCATTATGGTTTGGCGAGTGTGTGTTGCTGGCGCCTCTGCTTCGTCGACGGACTTCCTGTTGATGGTGTCATCAAATCATATGCCGTATGCGTCCATGCTTGCTGGCTCTCCCTCCTTTGTGGCTTCCTCCCCACAAAGGACGTCGGATGGTGGCTCATGGAGACCGGATGCGCTGGGAAAGGTGTCTTCATCAGTTTCAATGGAGGTCGTTGTTTTCGGCTAGCAGTGGCCGGCGTACTTCCCCCACTCCTAGTCCCCCTCAGTTGGGTGGTCCCTCAGTCCTTCAAGGCTTCCTCCCCTTGTTGGAAGGTGGAGGGCGACAACAGTGCGGCGTAGCCACGAATGGTGGTGTGGCGGTACAATGCCTACTGTGAAGCTGGCAAGTATGCTGTTCGGTGGTGCCTCTTTGTTGACGATTGGTGGTTGCTCTTCTGTTTGTGATCAAGGCTAGGGCTTGTCTATTAGCCGGTCGAGAGCTGTATTTTTCTTTGTTTTCCTCTGTTGTACTTTGTAATTCTTGATGTTCCTGTTGTCTCAACACCATGCTGTTACATGTATCGGGCCGGTTTTGGCCACCATTATAATTAATGGAAATTCAGGTGGGGATTCTCTCCCCCGTTGACAGTCAAAAAAAAAACAAAACAAAAAAAACAAGGAAGCTGATGGGCTCATTTGGATCCATGGTACATTCTTTTTTTTTTTTTTTTTTTTTTTGAACTGCATGGTACATTCTTTTGGTTCTCCCCAGCCCTTGAAGTAGCGATGCTGTTCATTTTCTCGCCAAAACACGGGTAAGCACCGAGGGGTCTCATTTGATATCTCATCACACTAAAACCATGGCATATCATGGCAATGCTGTTGATAATTGATATAACACTTACTGTAAACCAATTTCAAAAACATATGCGGCACAGACTAGCAAATGCCAGGATCAAGAAGAATATCCAAGCATTAGACAGCTGGACGCCACCCAGCATGTATATGCTCTTGCGTTGATGCCGTTTGGCGATCAGCATTAGCTCTCGTGAAGGAAATTTAAGAAAACAATGTCCAAATCCTCATTCTATACCTCCAGATGTTGCACCTCTTCAAAACCTCGCCTGTAAACGTGCCTATATGTGCACTCTCTCTACAACGTGTGTTTCAATTTGCACCGAAATTCTGCTAGAAATGGACAAAAGTGATGAATGAATCGGCGTAGGAATATCCAATAGATGGATGCTTCTTAGATTCGGGTCAGTGTCCCGGTGTCACAGAGTCCGTACGACTTGGCACGGGACAAGAAATTCAAACAAATATACTCGGCCGTTTGCTGTTGTTTCCGTGGTTCAGAGCAGGACAGGCTCAGCCCACGCAGTGCTCCCAAGGAATTCGTCAAATCGAGGAGCAGCAGCCAACGCTATCGCAAGAGTTTTCTCAGGGAAAAAAAAAAAAACAGACGAACACAGTATACCATGCTCTAGCTCTAGCTTCATTTCCATTCTGACAGTGAAATCATATGCGTATTATGAGAGCACCAAATAGTACATTGTTAACAATGGCAACTTCGATAACAAGTTAGTTTTCTCTTTGATATGTTTTCCGGATACAACGCATCGTGCTTGGGTAAAAACGTGAAGATTAGTGCATGTCGTGGCTAATAAGTGCAGGAGAAGTGCAAATCGCAATACAATAAGTGCAATAGAAGTGCAGGAATAATAAACCAGAAGTAGCAAAAAGAAAACATCGGCAATAAAAACCAAATGAAATGTACAAACCGAATCATCAAACCATTTCCCTTTTGCAATGAAAGTGGATTGCCAAATAAACACAATAGAAACACTGATGCGAAAGCTAATGAATATGTTCCGTGTCAAGTCATGTCCCTTTGATATTCTTTCCAATGTAAAATGAAGTGCTAAATACTCCCTCCGTTCAGAAATAGATGTCGCTGTTGACTTTTAGACATCACGTTTGACCGCTCGTCTTATTTAAAAAATTTATTTAAATATAAAAACAAATATGTCATAATTAAAATACATTCAACGATAAAACAAGTTGTAAAAAAATAAATAACATTTGTGCAAAAAATTTGAATAAGACGAGCGGTCAAACGTGATGTCTAAAAGTCAACAGTGACATCTATTTTGGAACGGAGGGAGTACCTATTTGCTTTCCACGATAGGTACTTAATTTTATCAGATACGTCGAAGAAAAGCTAATGTTCTTCTGCTATGGTACATGGTGGTTAATATACATCTCTCAGAGGTCAAGTTTAACTATAGCGTGGAACAAAAACTTGTACCGCACCAACAAACAAAATTTGTATAGGTAGTCTAATTGACATGGTTTCGTAAAATGGTAGAAATCTATGTACACATGTTAGCTACAAAACATGCTTCAAGACGATAACATGAAAAGATACATTTGAATAATATATCTTCTTGACCTACCGTCAATTTACAGTTCAAAAGTGGAAGAAAAGCCACAAGTCATCCATGTGGACTTATAAGTTGACGAATAGTTATCCGTACTTTTCACCATACCCACGAAGAAAAGGCATATTTGATGGGTTTCTCACATGGACCACGTTACTGGCCTACTGTGACTTGTACTTTTGTTATTGACCAATGTCAGCAGACCTTAATGGTCACTTGGTTCTTTCTTAAAGAGCCAACTATCACTCATCTTTTCAAAAATATTCCGACAACCTCTCCACAATTGGTGGAGAGTGGACACACGAGAACTTCTAAGAGCCACACGAGAAATTTGTGGACTCCAATATCTCGTCAGCCACATCACTGTTTTGACGAGAAAGAAGGTTGTCTCAAAAGTACATAAGAATAAATGTGAAGCAAATCTCTGTGAACTTGCAGCTTCGCACGCCATCTGTCACGCGAAATGACAGCACTAAACACTTGCAAGAACGAGTAACCACGACGATCTCTTGTGCTCCCGCTCGATTTTCTCATGGAAGCTGCTGTCTTTTTTTTTCATGGGTTGACAGTGAGAGAAGGGACAGAGAAGGACCGAGGCTTTTAAGGCTGGGACAGCGACGCGCAGAGGATCTGGCACATATCCGGTTGGATATTCCTCGCTCCACGCGGGAATTATGCTCCGAATCTTCCGTTGCGGCAGCATGCGAGTCGCGTGGGCTTTCGTAAAGAGGAGTGGAGTAGAATATGGAAGCTTGCTTGGATCTTCTGCGTTCAGCAAACCGTGTCACTCCGTGAAGTAGGTTGTCTGCAGGTGTAGAAAGCAATCTGGTTACCGGAAACTGGGGTTCCACCATTGTGAGCCACATGTTGGCATTGGGCCCCGTAGGTCCCGAGCGTATTTGTGGCGTGGCCAAATTTTTTTTCGCTTGTATTGGTCCCTGTCGGCGGTGCAGTCCTCGCGTGTGGCAGTGACCGTCCTGTGCGCTTTTCAGTTGATTTGATCAAGTAAAGACAAACAATCGCATTAATGCTGGTGGGTGGTGTTGGACGTTTGCTCTAGTTTTGATTCTGGAACCGGCTTTTGACCGTGCAATGTGCCGCAGTTTTAATTCAGGAACCGTCGGTCACCTTGCTGTACCGTGCAATGTGATGCACTTTTCATCCTGGAACCGGCGGTCTTTTTGTTGTACCGTGCAATGCGGTGCACATATTTTGCTGCAACCCGGTCAGCTTGCTCTGCTGCAACCCGGTCAGGTTGTTCTGCCTTCCTCATGCATCCGCAGGGCATCCAATGGTGCATTTCAATGAAACCATCGTGTGAACCTTGCCTATGCGCCACGCAGTGACCCTCCTTTATAAGCTGCTATGGTGAGCGTAAGTTGGAACGGTACACATCCTACTTTTCATCCTGAAGCGAGAAATGAGTTTGCCACTCCCAGATTGGGACGACCGTCCATTTTGTGACTGTGGTTGGCCAGCAACTATTGCGGTATGCCGTGAGCCTGCTTTGTATGGTTGTAGATTCTTCAAGTGCCCTGAGCTTGATCCTATTTGCTCCGATGTAAGTCTTTTTGTACTCATCTAGTATTTCTATTGCATCATGACAACCAGCCTCATATTGAGATGTATATTGTACAGGCATGCTGGTTTCAAGAGTTGCTTGACCAAGATCCGCCGCCGCGCGACGTTGCGGATGCGTTGATGGATGAAACACATGAAGAGTACTATGCAAGGGAGCGCGAGCAACAGCGCCTGCGTCTTAGAATTGTTGCCACAAGGTACACACTCGCGGAACGTGAAGTGGGCATGAACGTGAGTCCCAGGGACGCTATGAGGCGTCGATGGCGACGTATTTGTCTTCGGCTCCGTGATGGATATTGGCCGGATCATCCAACGCAACGTAATCGACGCAGTGGTCCATAGCCTTTGTAACCATGCTTAGAACCGTAGTGGCCCATTAGTTGTAGTAATAGGTTGTAACCAGTATAGGGCTCCTACGGTCGTATGATGTAATGGTTGTTCTTAGAATGTTGTCTTTCCTCTGTTTTCTTATTTGATCCCTGTAGTAGAAATTGTACTCGTGATGTACTTGTAATGTACCACCGTCGTTGTCGAGTTACATTACTGTTCCATCGCACTGTGCGTTCCAGTTTGGCTCGCTGCCGTTACAATGAATGAACTAATACCTACCGCACAGTTAATGCTCCCACCATCTTCTTCCTCCTTTCACCAATCCGTACAAATGAATCAGTAGGCTCGCCCCCCAGATTTCCCCACTCTCTTTCCAATGGATGGCGAATCGTCCGAGAGAGGAGGCGATTGGATGCCCACGTTTCCTGCGCCTGGACCTCGACCTCGTCGGCCATCTTCGTCTGCACCACCTGCCCGCCATGGTTGTGGGACGTCCCTGCAACTCAGCGACGATGAAGGTCAGAGTGGTGCGACCCTGACCAGCCGCTGCTCCCCCAAGGCAGTGTACGCCCTCGTCTCGAAGCTGTCCCCGTTCAAGAAGCAGCTCGTCAAGGACTGTGGATTTGGGGGGCTGCTTGAGATTCCCAGCATCCCTAAGGTAAATCTGAAGCTCAGCAAGTGGTTGTTGTCCTGCCTAGATCCAGATAGTCGGATGCTGGTAATTTCTGACATGAATAAGATTTTGCTGCACGAGAATGATGTTGGTACCGTTTTTGGTATACCTAATGGTGACTGGGATGTGCTTGGTCCTGAGGCACAAATTAGCAATGCTGGTATCCTTGACCTGAGAGACATGCTAGGTTTGGACGAGAGTGGCCCTAGTTGTTTCATAGCTGTTGACCGCATATTGGAGGAACATCTTGACGAGAGTTCAACGCGCCAGCAGATTGATCGATTTAAGATTGCATTTGTTGTCTTTGTCATGGGTCATCTCCTAGCTCCATCTGCAAAGTACGATCACAGCAACATAGATTTTTGGGGTGCACTGAAAAATGCTGATGTGCTTGAGAAGTTTAATTGGGGGCGATATGTATTCAACTATCTACTTGAATGTGCACGCAAAGTACGTGATGTGCTGAGAAGCAAAGGGACAATCTCTAGTCTCTATGGTTGCCACCTGTTCCTTCAGGTATTTCAATTAGCAACTCATCCATCACTGGTATTATTAACTGATGTTGTCCCCACCTAACTCTGCATGTTCCGCTTTCATAGATCGCCTTCCTCGACAACATTAACCTTCGGGGGTACAGCAAACCACATACTGAGTTGCCACGAGTGAAGTTTTTCGATAGTATAACCTTGAACAAGATGATTGTTATGGTATCTGATCGTGAAGGCAACACATTCAAACGTTTTACCGAGGTAATGCAAATTTTTTCCGATCTTCCGTTGTTCGTGCTGGCACTACTATCTAGTTCAATGGTTACCGTAATTGAATTCATCCTTCTGATGCAGCTGCTACCACCCGGCTTGTCATGCTACATGAGGTACACATTGCAAGCTCGTGATGCCATCAAGTATTTGGACAACGAGAAGGTCAATGTCTCCCCAAAATTGGGGTCTACAGCTCTGCCTCAGACAAATGTTTCCCCTCATAATACTGTCCCTGTCACTCCAGACAACTTTATTTTTTCGTCACCTTCGGATTTTCATCGATACCTAACTACGCGGCACCCTGGATTGGTTAGTACTTACTTACTAAATGTAGATATTGTTCCCTCCCTGTGGTGTATGCTGCTAATTTGGTTATCCATGAAATAGGAAGCGTGCCATGCGTTTGATGTCCTAAAGCGGCACAATGCGACACAAGTGCAGGAGATTACAAAGCTTAGGACAGGTTTAATGCGCAGCAATGCAAGGTTAGCTGACTGGATGGTGGATCATCTCGGCCGTGACACATTGTTGATGGTTAAGAGAAAGTATCCATATCCAGATGGTGGTAGGATAGTTCAGGTGCCTGGGACAGCGATGTCGCAGTCCGGGTTTCAGATTAAGAACACCTCTGTCGGAGGTAATAATTTGCCTCCATCTGGACAGCAGCAATTATTTCATTCTGGCAGAAGGGTCCAGCTTATGGGACATCCTGTTTACCCACCTGCTGGGTCACAACCTCCAGCAATAGAGTGGCCATCGCCTGCCGTACCAGAATCTGATGGTATGGTAATTTATTTCTTCAATAAACTTTTAACACACAACATACTGACTACGGAGTTCTCAATGTAGCTGAGAGCGCTTATTCGACAAATCCGGAAGAAGTTGTCGAACCAGGAACAAGGAGCAGCAAGAAATATAGGACTGCACTTGGTGATCCCTTGTCGACTATATCCTATATTGTTATGCGCCATATGATACTTACATGATTTATTATTTGCGATGCAGATGCCGCTCCTGATGCACCATCTTTTGACTTGATTCTGTCCCAGGCTTCTCCTGAAAAAATGTTTGTTACCCCGGAAGCCCAAATCACACCTTGCAATGTGCCACCATCCCCTTTACGTCCCATGGATAAGTTATCATCGCCAAAGTCTGCCACCAAAGAATTTGCCGAAGGAACTATCCTTGGGTTATTTTCCATTGGTAGTGAAGAACCTAACTTTGATGGCAGAGTACTGTATGGCATGACAGTTCAAGGTGATGTTCCAGTAACTGAAGTACCACCTGGTGACTTTGCAACCCAGGTTTCAACAACGCTATTCTATTCCATGCTTCCACCAATTGAAACTGTCATGTTCATACAAATGTGGATTCAGAACCTTTCAAATGAGTCGCTTGACAAGTATGATTCCATTCATCTGTCAGCTCTATGTTTTCTTGTTTTCACTTTTCAGATGTTTTATTAATGCGTTATGTTTGTCGCAGGCCCTGGATTATCCATCGGTTGCCTCGTTACATTGAGTTCAGTGGCAAAGCTCTAAAGGAAGCTTTTTGCACTTCTCATGACCTTGACCACCACATAGTGGACCTTGTTATTAGGAGGTTCAACCAGGTGGACCTGGCAGTACAGGAGAAAGAAGGAAGTCCTAGGTGGAGGCACTTCCTAGAAACTGATTTTGCGGTATGTTACATCTTGTACCCTGCTTCACGGAGTAGTACCACAATGTTTCCTCACAATTCTACCTACCTCCCTGCAGATGCTTTCTCTTGGTGGGTTTGATGTTCACAAGCAGGTTACAGTCATAAATCAGATGTCCCACTCTACCTTTTCGGTTCCTCGTTGTCAGTATGTAAGTTCTTGTATTTCGCTACTTATGTACCTTCACACGACGACCGTGCATTGATTGTGATGTTCACTCAATCTAGGTTGGCATGCCATTATTGGTTGATGATGTGTGGTGCTGCTACATATGGGACTTGAAAAACAGGATTGTCAATGTCCTTGATCCCCATAGTGATTCAACACGTAAAGATGCACACGAGTCTTTCAAGGTTATATTGCTGCAGTCACTCCGTTCCTGCTATGAGACTGTTTACAGTGGATGTATTGTACCTGACGGAGAATGGTCCATTGTGTACCCATCTATTGGATGCAAGAACATATCAAAGTATACCAGGACTTAATTATTTTTATATTTTCCGTTGCTTCATGAATGAGTATAACTTTACTTTAACTAACTTTGCATCCTTTCCTACTTATAGGCCTGATAGTGGCGTCGCGATGCTGCGCCTTGCACGTTACTTCAATGCCAAGTGCTTCGATGAACCTGTAGCACAGGTAACATCTGGGTTTTATTTTCACAGCTGTAAGACCCAAGGTAACAGAATAATTAAACAACAGTTGTGCTTGCTGCAGGATGACCTTCCACTGTATAGGATATCATTCCTTGCAGAGGTCCTGCAAATGGAGGGCAATGAAGCTGAAGTCCCTTTAATTGCTGCGAAGCTTTTATTGAAATAAGTCTGTGTGATGTTGCTTACGTACTGTCTTTGTCGCTTTTGGAAATGCCCACTTTTGGTGTCCACAAACTCAGGAAGACAAGTGGCATTGTAAATATGTGCTCTATGCACTTGAATGTTATTGGTGCTGTATCTCTGTGCCTTCTATTTAGTACTGAGAACTACTACTTAGCCGTACT